>JAODAL010038276.1:0-39412 GCA_025379985.1 Phyllomedusa bahiana
CTGGGGGACTGCCCCCTCACTAGGCGGGTGATGGAAGTGCTATCAGTGACTCCAGACTTAGGTTGCTGCTGAATGGAGCTGGTACTGCCCCGACTCCCCCCCCTTCCCCGGAAGCCGCGGCAGTTTTTACGTGAGCGCTGAAGAACCCCCTGTCAGACCTTCAGAGGGGGGACAATGCCGCCATGGGCAGCGGCCAACTGATCTCGGAGGATTTCCCTATATTTATTGGAGTTGTCCTCCCTCTCAATAGCTGGGAAAAAGGCTCCATTTTGGACCGGTGCGAGGGGTCCAATAGGGTGGAGAGACAGAAGTATCCCTCTGCGGATGCGGGACTATTCGGCTGTCACTACCCAGTCAAATCAGCATGCTGCGGGCCATCTGCAACAGTAAACTCCGAGGGGCTCCCTGCCTCCATCTCCAAATATATACTGCCACGGTGCTTGGGGTCATCTGTTTGTTTTCCCTCATCCCCATCTAGCTCCTCCATCTGCTCCCCCTCTCTTGTCACCTGGGTAGAAAAATCACTCATTTCACCAGACAATGCTTCTGCTCCAATGTCCTCCTCTCTCTCCTCATCTCAGTCCCACCGGACTCATGTGGCCGCGAGAGTAGTCCCCACGTCTCCGGGTCCCCTGCTCAGACAGACTTTTCAGCATCTGTTCCAGGACATGAAGCAGTGGAATGACGTTATTCATCCCGTAGTCCTGGCGACTGACAAATAAACGTGGCCTCTCGAATGGCCTCAACAACGGCAGGTGTCACGCATGAGCTCCCACTGGCTGACATCAAAGTTACACAGGGGGGTACTTCTGTCTGCCTGGATATCAAAAAATGTTAATGGCCTTTCTCTGTTCATACAGTCGGTCCAACATGTGCAGGCTGGAATTCCAAGGGTGGAAACATCGCATATCAGAGTGTTTGGGGAGGCCGTTCTGCCGCTGCAACTCGAGGAGGGTGTTCCTGGGTTTGTACGAATGGATAAGTGCATGCACAGTTTCCTGGCCATTTTCAGAATGTTCTGAAGATCGGTGGAAGAATTCAGGAACCCTTTTTACAACCAGATTGAAAATGCGCCATGCAGGGCGCATGGGCCATCCCTCCTCGGTGCAGCGCGGGGAAACCCTGTTCCTTCCCATTGTCCGTCACCAGGTTCCGATTTGCAGTTGGCGCGGAGAAAGCCCCCACATCGATTTCTTGCAGCATGACGCGGAGCAGTTCCTCCCCTGTGTGACTTCGTTGCCCAGGCAAGCCAGGTTTTTAGAAATGCGTGACACCGCTGTGCCCTACACATGTGGTATGATGGAGCAGTACTTGTGGAGGCTGAGATGGTGGTGGAGGAGGAGGGGCGGACATTGGCGCAGGAGCCGCAGTTTGACAACGTGGAGTAGAAAGCGGGTTTCCTGTCCAAGTTGTTGGTTGCATTTGGGCCGGAAGCCATTACCCGTGGGCCGTAAAGGACATGTATTTGGCCTGACCGTAGTTACAGTCCAGACGTCCGCGCTGCCGTGCACCTTGGAAAAAAACGATAAGCTCAAGGACTGGCCCACCTTTTGTGTTTACAAAATTTATGAAGTGCTGGTACTGCCTTTTTGGAAAAGAAAATTACGGCTTGGAAACTCCCATCTCGGCTCGGCACAAGCCATTAGTTCTCTGGGAAAGGTGCAGAGTCCACCATTGGAAAGGGAGGGGACTGCAGTACCACAACTTTGGGCAGGAGCACGGTCAGCTGCTGCACCTTTTGGATGGTTGGAGCATACTGTTGTCTCTTTGCAATCGCCTCGCTGAACGACTGCTGGGCCATGAGTCGCGCGCAGCTGGAGCATCTGGGGCGGGGGATGATGTCAAAGAGAAACAGCTCCCTTCTGCAGAGGTGGTGGAGCCTTGACTGGCTGCAATGGCATGCGTTTGCCCCACTGGGCGCTTGCTGCTGCATGCTGTTGCGGCGGCGGCTAGGATGGACCACCACATATTGAGCCACGTTATTCCAGGCCACCGGATGGTTGACCATGCATGTGTTGACGTAGGGCGTTGGTGGCCATCGTTAGCTCCTGGCCACGCTTCACTTCTGCTTACTGATTCTACATATTACCTTATTCGGCTACTCCAGTGTCTTTACAAAGAAACTGCCACACCGCCGAGTATCGGATTTTACAGCCAACGCTCCGACACTGAGTGGTTACTGCCTCGCTGCCTCTCTGAGCCCTGTGACGCGACTTTACTTCGGACCTGCGAAGAGGGTTTTTTACACCGTGGCCGCTTGGCTCACGACCTCTACTCTGCTGCCTACACTGTTGAATCACGCCACACGTCCCAATTGCAGGCTGCACCGCTGCTGACGCGCAAGCTGACGCCCTCTTCTCCTGACGATGATGAAAGCCTTGGCCTCAACCCGGCTCCCGTGCGGTCGGCTACATCATCTATATTTGTGTTTAATCGTCAATGCTGTCTCATCACGGTCTTGGTATGAGAGGCTTGACCCCTCACAACATGACTCCCATGCCACTCTCAACATCTATACTTTGCCGCATACTGCCAAGAAGCAGGGGATATTGGGACCCATTTCTTCGCTGCCAAGTAGCTGCTTTTGCCTCCTCAAAATTGTTCATCCTCGCTATATAGTGGGGTGAGCCCAGACCACATAGTAGGATCTCTGGATGATGGGAACGGATGGGACAGAGGCGGTTGAGGACACGTTGCAGGGCCGTGACCCGCTCCCGGCCATGCCAACTAAGGGTTGTGTCTGGACATTCCAACGAACTCTTGGATGGGGTTGTCTGTTGTCGTCTGGGAGGTAGTGGATTGACCTAGTCAACAAATTCAAGAAACATTGTGTTGACCTGAAACAACCACGACGGCCTATAGATGTCAGCGGCAGTTGTGGCCTCACCGAAGTGAACCCTGCCTGCGTCAGTCCCTTGCTGTGCTGAGACCTGGGCCTGGAATGTTTTGTGCCTCTGACTCGCAGGTGAAGAGCCTTGCCACCTCTCTTCTGTCTGACAGACGGTTTGTTCTAAAAATGTACAGCAATGTTTGATGAAGATATCGTATATGATAAATACACACCCTGTATTTGACGCCAAAATGAAACCTAGTAACATGCTTGTTGCCTTGGATATAAATTGCGCTTCCACATATGGGCAGGAAAAAGTTGACTGTATATGACCGTTTAAAACTCTGTGATTTATTCAGAATACAAGAAGCACAAACAGGCTTAATAAACATTCGGATATGATTATGCTATAGAAGTTCTTCTGTGGCGGTGAAAAACAAGTTTCTTTACTGGTACAACGGCAGACAAACGCTTAATTAAACCCTGGATGTAAATTGCGCCAAAGAATTGAGACACCCACTAACTAGTTGTTTTGTAGCGTGTTTACAATGCGGTGTTTTTTACGGCCCACAACAACAAGAGATAAAATAGTAATGTAACCTTTGATTGTGAATTATGCTAAGGAAAAATTTGTCTATATTTTGGAGTTGAAATGACGGTTTCTTGGGGAATCACAATGCTGAAAACACGCTTAATTAACCCTGGATGTAAATTGCCGCCCAAAGAAATTGGAGCCACCACAAATATAGCTTTGTGCGTTGTTACAATGCGGTGTTTTTTCGTTCACAACTAGAGAATTAATATTGGTATAACCTGCAACTTGTGAATTTGCTACAGGAAAAATGTATATATTTTGCGTTGTAATTGATGGTTTACTTGGGTGTCACTTACAGCTGAATAACATACTCTTAATTAACCTGGATGTAAATTGCGCCAAAGATTTGTGCAGCCAATAATTGAAGTGGTTATTTTGAATTGTAAATACGCTTTTACTTTTTAAAATGTATACAAAACAGAACTGGCTTAGATCAACCTGGTTATTCAATATGTGCTGTGAGCTGATAGGATTTAAATGTTTATGCAGATGCCAGTGGACGCAACTGGATTAGATCCAATACCCAAAAAACATCAGAATAGAACGTTAAGAGATAGCAGTCTCTGAGACAAGCTGAGACACCACAAAAATGCTGTAAAAAAATCATTCTTCGTAAACAATCAGGCGGAGCCCTTCCTGATCAGTAAGTGAGACCCGGTATGAGCTCCCAGCGTGCGCCCGGACTTTATAGTGGGGGGTGACCACAAAACCCCCGCCTTTCCCCTGATGGCTTCTCCTGAAATGTCATGAGGCTAGCCTTTTCCCCCCCGGGGGAGTGCTTTGCCCATGTGGCTGTGCTGGACCCCATTTTTAATAAAAAACCATTGGTTCACCCGAAGTCCCCCAAAACTTGATTTGTTCCCGAACCGAAGTTTTTCTGAAATTCTAAACGAATTCCACTTCGTTAGAATCAATTCGCCCATCTCTAGTGGCAGGTTAAGTTTAGAGAGGAAATTTTTACTGTCTTCCTTGTTTCTATATTCCTCCGCCTAATATAAATCGGCGTAAAAATGCCTAAGCGCATCGTTTATCTGGGCTGTATCTTTAGTAATGCCCCCCCCCCCCCCCTCCTCCCTGGAGTTCGAATAGCAGTGATATGGGATAGTTTATATGTTTCCCTGAGGAGTCTGGAGAGAATCTTTTCTGTCTTGTTCCCATGTCTGAAGAGGGAAGAGCATATGTATGATCTATGGACTTCCTCTCTGCATTCCCCCCAAAGGTCAAACTTTTTTTGGCATTTTCCCCAAAGCTCTACCCGAAATGATTGGTACTGAAAGGTCCTATAGGTTTCCCTCACCCTTTCCGAGGCCAATGTGTAGGAAGTTTACGTCTGTATAGGGATGTGTACGCTATTATCCTACCCTTCAGAATTGCCTTTGAAGTGGCCCAGTACAGGGAGGAATCATGGGGGCAATTTTTGGAGGAAATCTGCCCACCATTTCTAAAAAAGGCAGCAAATTGGTCGTTTTCCTGAGGGAGGGGGGGGGGGAATCCAGATAAAATTATCCCCCGGGGATTTTAGCTATTTCTATGGGATGGGGGAGGGTCTGGATAAACATATTCTGAAATTTTTGGATGGTCAACCCTGCCCTTGAAGGGTTTCAGAGACCAACTATAGTCCAAGTGGGGCCAGGGATGTGAAAAATGAGGGAGAAGGGATAATCTTTGCCTAGGATTACCCCGGAGTCTTTGATTGGTTGGGGGGAAGAGGGGCTGTCCTTTAGCCAATCCGGGTGAGCTACCTTCTCTAGAGTTTAGGGAAAAGAAAGCAAGCGAGCTTGTTTGTGATTGGCAAGTTAAAAGATGCGTGGTTATTTGGACCAATGGGGAGCGAGCGACGCTTTATGGGTTTTTTAAAGCAATCTATAATAAAAAATGTACATGGGAGAAATAAAATGATAAACTCCCCAATTTGTTTTACCGTCTTATTTTAAAAATGAAAAAAATAATTTTGGAGGGGAAAGAAAAAAAAAAATTAATTCAAAAAAATTCATTTTTTTTTTTTTCGTTACCTGATCAAAAGTAGGGGGGTAACGGGGAAAAAAAAAGAAAAAAAATGGAATTTATTTTAATTAATATTATTTTTCTTCGTTTTCCCCCATATTATTGTTCCCTTTTATTTTAGAGGTCGGGGACAACTTCGGGAAATTTTATTATTTTATTTCTGCCATTTAGGTTTTTTTTCAGATTGCATTAGAAAAAACCCTAAGGGGGTCGCTCGCCTCCCCTTGGTCCCAAAAAATCCCCCACCTTAACCCTTTGCCCAAACCCAAACAGAGTCCTCTGATTTCTTTTCCCCAATTTGAAACTCAAAGCGAAGGTGCTAGCCCCTGAAATTGGGTTAAAATGGACCCATTCCCTCTTCCCCCCCAAAACACAGTTTTAGAATATTTCCCCCTAGGGCAGTAATAAATTTTAGGGCGCCCTTTTTATGCGGGGCCCTTCTTTTTCCACTTAAAAAAAGTGCACTAATTTTGAAATTTGGGGATTCATTAAACTGCCGTCCTTTTGGGTCAAACCAATAGCTCTTTTCTGGGCCCTTTTTTCTTTTATTTTGAACGTCCCCCCTTTGAATTTGGGTTGGTCCCCTACTTCTCCCTAGCTTTTAAAATGGTTTTTTTTTCCTTTAGGTCGCTCCTTTTTCTGATTGGTTTGGGTTTCTGGCCCACCCAAAGAGAAGTGCCCTTTCAGAATTTGAATTACTGTATTTCCGGGCAATTCTCTATATCCCCAATTTTCCCGATTTTAGCGCCCTTTTCGGGGACAAAAAGCGGGTTTTTAGGGATTTGGGTTGATTTAAAGTTTAAAGAAGGTTTTAGCTTTTTTTTCAATAATTTTTTACACTTAATAAAAACAAAATTTTTTTTAAACATTTCTCCCTGCCGCACGGGGCTGGGGAGCCAAGATTTCATTGGCCCCCAAATTGGGCCCTAGACCCACCAAAGGGAGGAAAATTGCTGGCTTTGATTGGGGCCGGGTAGCCAAAACCCGCGCACTTCAAAAACCCAAACAGTCTTTTTCTGCCCTTTTTTCTGGGATTTTTAACTGTCCTCCTTTTAAATTTTATTAAATTTAATTTCTTTTTCCCCTAGGTTATTTAATTTAAAATGGGCGAATGGGTTTTTAAGAATGGGAAATTGTTTTGGGAAATTTTAGGGAAAAAATTCGGTTTGGAACGAAGTCGAAGTTTGGGTACTTTGCGTGAACGAAGGTTTGGCCTTTTTGTTTTTAATAAAATGGGCTGGGACAGCATGGCGTTGCATGGGGCAAAGAAAATCTGGGAAAGGGAAAAAAGGGCATAGCCCACATGAAAAGGGCAGAGATGAAACCAAACCCGAGACCGGGGGGATTCTGTGAAAGTCACCACACTAAAATTTGTCCGGGCCCCGACGCTGTGAGCTTTATTTCCGCTCTCACGGGACTGATTTTGGGAAGGTTTCTGCCACAGCTTTCTAATGATATCTTTACTAAAAACTAATTTTTTTTACAGGGGATTTTTGGGGGGTGTCACACTTGTCTCAGAGGGGCTGGTTCTCAACGTTTTTAATTTTGGGTTTTTTGGGGCACTGGAAATGGGAAATCCAGTGTGCGTCAATCACGGGATATAAAATTTTAATGCTAAACTGCCCCACAGCACAATTTTAATTCCAAAAGGGGGATCTAAGCCTGTTTTCCCGTTTATTCATTTAAAGAAACAGCATTTTTACAATAAAAATACCCTTTTATTTTTTTGGTTTTCTCAAACTTTTTCGCAATTTTCATCCAGGGGGTTTAAATTTAAACGTTGTTTTGCTTTTTTGTGGGGGAATAAAGAAGTCTTTTTTTTTCAAACCCCAAAAAAAAAATTTTGCCCGTAGCCTAAAAATAACCCAAGGGTTTAATTTCAAGTTTTTCTCTTTTCGGGGAAACCCTTAAAAAAAAACCCATAGTAACACGCTACAAAAACTGGTAGTTTTTGGTTTCTCAATTCTTTTTCGCAAAATTTTCATCCAGGGGGGAATTAAAACGTTGTTTCTGCTGTTGTGGGGGACTAAAAAAAACCTCTTTTTCAAAACACCAAAAAAGGGCATTTTTCCTGTAGCATAAATTTATAACCAAAAGGGTTTAAATTTGCAATTTTTCTTCTTTTCTGTTACTGTAAAATACACGCCCTAGTTAAAAAAAATGCTACAAAAAAGGGGAAAATTTTTTGGTTTTTATCAATTCTTTTTTTTGGGAATTTTTCAACCCCGGGGTTTAAATTTAAACTTGTTCTGCTGTTGTGGGGATAAAAAAAATTCGTCTTTTTCACCCCCAAAAAAAAAAAAACCCTTTTTTTCCTTTTTAGCATAAATTTACAACCGAAAGGTTTTTAAATTTCAAGTTTTTTTATTTTTCTGTACCTTAAAAACACGCCTTTGGGAAAATGCCCACAAAGCCCCGGGAAATTTTTGGTTGCCCAATTTTTTTGCGCAATTTACATCCCGGGGGTTTAAATTTAAACGTTTTTCTGCTGTTGTGGTCACTAAAAGAAAACCCTCTTTTTTTATCGCCAAAAAAAGATATTTTGCCCTGTAGGGATAAATTTACAACCCAAGGTTTTAAATTTCAAGTTTTTTTGTTGTTCTGTACCGGGAAAAACAAAGGCCTTGTAACACGCTACAAAGCTGGGGAATTTTGGTTGATCAAATTTTTTTTTGCCCCAATTTCCAACCAGGATTAATTAAGAGTTGTTTTTGCTGTTGTGGTGATTAAAAAAAAACCTCTTTTCACCGCCAAAAAAACATTTTTCCTTTTACATAAATTTTAAAAACCGAAGGGTTTAAATTTCAAGTTTTTTCTCTTGCTTTTGTACCCTAAAATACATTTCCCCTTTGAACCGGTAAAAAAGCTGGTAGTTTTTGGTTGCCCCAATTCTTTTTCGCAATTTTAAAATCCAAAGGGTTTTAAAAAAGTATTTTTCTGCAGTTGTTTTAAAAAAGTAAAAAAAAATTTTTCTTTTTCACCGCCAAAGAAACAATTTTGCCTGTAGCATAATTTATATTCGAAGGTTAATTAAGCCTGTTTGTGCTTTTACATTCAGTAAAATACACAGTGTTTTTAAACGCACATACAAGTACATTTTTTCCTGGCCATTTGTGGAGCGCAATTTATATCCAAGGCTTACCCAAGCTTGTTACTGGGTTCATTTTGAGTCAAATACATGGTGTGTATTTATCATATACAGATATCTTCATCAAACAGTGTCTGTACATTTTAGAACAAACAGTATGTCAGACAGAGAGTTGGCAGCTCTTCACCTGCGAGTGGCAGAGGCACAAACATTCCAGGCACAGGTCGCAGCACAGCAAGGGGATGTCGCAGCAGGGGTCACTCGGTGAGGCCACAACTGCCACTGTCATCTAGCGGCCGTGTGTTGTTCAGCAACCCAATGAATCTTGATTGGTTGACTAGGTCATCCACTTCCTCCCAGATGACATCTGACAACCCCAGCCAAGAGTGGGTGGGAACGTCAGACACAACCCTTAGTTGGCATGGCCCGGGAGCGGGTCAGCGGCCCTCACCTGGCCTCAACCCACCTCTTTCCCATCCGGTTCCCTCAGCCAGAGATCTACTATGTGGTCTGGGCTCAGCGCCACTATATAGCGAGGATGAACAATTTGAGGATGGCAGTTAGCAGCTACTTGGCAGTGAAGAAATGGAGCCAATATCCCCTGCTTCTTGCAGTAGGCGGCAAAGTATAGATGTTGAGAGTGGCATGGGAGGTCATGTTGTGAGGGGTCAGCCTCTGCATACGAAGACCTGTGATGAGGACAGCAGTGACGATGAAACACAAATAGATGATGATGTAGCCGACCGCACTTGGGAGCCGGGTGAAGCAAGGGCTTCATCATCATCAGGAGAAGAGGGCGTCAGCTTGGGCGTCAGGCAGCGGCGCAGCCAGCAAGTGTGTTGTGTGGCCGTGAGTGAGCAGGGTAGCAGCAGTGTGAGGTCAGGAGCCAAGCGGCCACGGAGTAAAAAACCCGCTTCGCAGGTCCAAGAAAGTAGCGGCACAGGGGCTCAGCGAGGCAGCGGTGGCAGTAGTCACTCAGTGTGGAGCATTGGCGGTAAAATCAGCTACTCGGCGGTGTGGCAGTTCTTTGTAAGACACCAGAGGAGCCGAATATGGGTATATGTAGAATCAGTAAGCAGAAAGTGAAGCGTGGCAAGGGAGCTAACGTTGGCACCACGGCCCTGCGTCAACACATGAAGCGTCACCATCCGGTGGCCTGGAAGAAACGTGGCTCAGATGTGGTGGTCCATCCTGCCACCGCAGCAACAGCAGCAGCACGCATGCCGTTGCAGCCAGTCAAGGCTCCACCACCTCTGCAGAAGGGAGCTGTTTCTCTTTGACATCATCTCCAGGTCCAGATGCTCCTGCTCCTCGCTACTCATGGCGCCAGCAGTCGTTCAGCGAGGCGATTGCAAAGAGACAACAATATTCGTCCAACCACCCTAAGGTGCAGAAGTTGACCGTGCTCCTGTCCAAGTTGTTGGTACTGCAGTCCCTCCCTTTCCAAATGGTTGACTCTGCACCGCTCAGAGAACTAATGGCTTGTGCCGAGCCGAGATGGAGAGTTCCAAGCCATGATTTCTTTTCCAAAAAGGCCGTACCAGCACTTCATAAATATGTAGAACCGAAGGTGGGCCAGTCCTTGAGCTTATCGGTTTGTTCCAAGGTGCACGGCATAGCGGACGTCTGGAGCTGTAACTACGGTCAGGGCCAGTACATGTCCTTTACGGCCCACTGGGTGAATGTGCTTCCTGCCCAGGCACACCAACAACTTGGACAGGAGACGCCGCTTTCTCCTCCACGTTGTCAAACTGCAGCTCCTGCGCCAATTACGCCTCCTCCTCATCCACCACCACCATCATCTCAGCCTCCACAAGTACTGCTCCATCATACCACCTGTGTAGGGAACAGCGGTGTCATGCAGTTCTACACCTGGCTTGCCTCAGCGAACGAATTCACACAGGGGAGGAACTGCTCCGCGTCATGCAGCAAGAAATCGATGTGTGGCTTTCTCCGCGCCAACTGCAAATCAGAACCATGGTGACAGACAATGGGAGTAACATGGTGTCCGCGCTGCACCGAGGAAGGATGGTCCATGCTCCCTTCATGGCGCATGTGTTCAATCTGGTTTTGAAAAGTTTCCTGAAGTCGTCCACCAATCTTCAGAAGATTGTGAAAATGGCCAGGAAACTGTGCATGCACTTCATTCATTGCTACAAAGCCAGGAACACCCTCCTCGATTTGCAGCGGCAGAACGGCCTCCCCCAACACACTCTGATATGCGGTGTTTCCATCCGTTGGAATTCCAGCCTGCACATGTTGGACCGACTCTATGAACAGAGAAAGGCCATTAACGATTTTTTGATGATCCAGGCGGACAGGAGTACTCCCCTGTGTAACTTTGATGTCAGCCAGTGGCAGCTCATGCGTGACACCTGCCGTTTGTTGAGGCCATTCGAGGAGGCGACGTTATATGTCAGTCGCCAGGACTACGGGATGAATAACGTCATTCCACTGCTTCATGTCCTGGAACAGATGCTGAAAAACGTCTGGGCAGGGGACTGGAGACGTGGCGACTACATCTCGCGGCCACATGAGTCCGCTGGGGACTGAAATGGAGGAGGACATTGGAGCAGAAGCATTGTCTGGTGAAATGAGTGGATTTTCTACCCAGGTGACAAGAGAGGAGGAGCAGGAGCAGCTGGAGGAGGTATATGGAGATGAGGAAGACGAGGCAGATGACCCGCAAGCACCGTGGCAGTATACAGTGGAGATGGAGGCAGGGAGCCCCTCGGAGTCACTTGTGCAGATGGCCCGCAGCATGCTGATTTGCCTGGCTAGTGACAGCCGAATCGTCCCCATCTGGCAGAGGGATGACTTCTGGCTCTCCACCCTATTGGACCCTCGCTACCGGTCCAAAATGGGAGCCTTTTTCCCAGCTATGGAGAGGGAGTACAAACTCAAATACTATAGGGAAATCCTCCGTAGTCAGTTGGCCGCTTCCTATGTGCGGCATCGTCCCTTCTCTGACAGGTCTGACAGGGGGGTTCTTCAGCGCTCACGTACTACTGCCGCGGCTGCTGGGGGAAGATGTGTGGTAGGAGCAGTACCAGCTCCATCAGCAGCAACCTAAGTCTGGAGTCACTGATGAGCAGCTTCCTTCACCCGCCTAGTGAGGAGGGCAGTCGAAGCAGCAGCAGCAGGACCTGGAGCAGACCCTGAACCAACAGGTGGTGGTCTACTTGGACAGCACTCTGCCACCCCAGTTAGAAGATCCGCTGGACTACTGGGCAGTAAAACTGTATGTGTGGCCACAACTTGCCGAGTTTGGAGTGGATAAGCTGTCCTGCCCGGCCAGTTGTGTGGCATCAGAGCCGGTGTTCAGTGCAGCGGGGGCCATCATTACCCCAAGGAGAACCCGCTTGTCCATGGGAAATGTGGAACGACTGACCGTTGTCAAGATGAATCAGGTGTGGATCGTCCAGGATTTCCACACACCAATGCCTTAGGCGTCAGACTACATCAGCCATGACACCTCACCCAAACTGTGAGAAATGAGTCTGGGTTCAAACTACCTGCCTCAGTCACTATTCTGATGCTGCCACACATCTGCGGCCAGTTTCTCCATCAGCCTACCACCATCTTTACCAGGGACTGGTATTGCCACCCACCTCCACACTCTGTCATTGTGCCACTCTCTGACCTCATGCTGCTGCTGCCGTCACCTCCACGCTCTGTCAGTGTGCCACTCTGTGACCTCATGCTGCTGCTGCTGTTGCTGGTGCCGTGACATCCACACTGTGTCATTGTGCCACTCTGTGGCCTACTCCTGTTTTTGCCACCTCCAGAATGTCATTGTGCCACTGTCTGACCTCAAGCTTCTGCTGTGGCTGCTGCCGTACCTCCACACTGTGTCATTGTGCCATTGTCTGACCTCATGCTGCTGCCGTGACCTCCACACTCTGTCATTGTGCTACTCTGTGGCCTACTCCTGTTTTTGCCACCCCAAGAATGTCATTGTGCCACTGTCTGACCTCATGCTGCTACTGCCGTGACCTCCACACTGTGTCATTGTGCCACTCTGTGCCCTACTCCTGTTTTTGCCACCTCCAGAATATCATTGTGCCTCTCTCGGACCTCCTGCTGCTGCCGTGACCTCCACACTGTGTCATTGTGCCACTCTGTGGCCTACTCCAGTTTTTGCCACCTCCAGAATGTCATTGTGCCACTGTCTGACCTCATGCTGCTGCCACCGTCACCTCCACTCTCAGTCATTGTGCCACTCTGTGGCCAACTACAGTTGTTGCCACCTCCTGAGTGTCATTGTGCCACTGTTTGACCTCATGCTGCTGTGGCTGCTGACGTCACCTCCACACTCTGTCACTAATGTTGCCACCTGAGCTCTCAGCTTGTTTTTTTCCAGCTTTCGCTGGCATAACTTTATCAGGCTACATTCCCGTTTGAGTTTTTTGGTCAGTTTTGCCCTCTTAAGTGCCCAGGGAATTCTATAGTGAAGCGATTCTAAGAGCGGCGGCAGTCATGTGCGTGTCATACTAAAACACAACAGTGTATGAAGACCAAACCAAGTTCACTCTGCATATTTAAGCATGGCACAACGTTCTACAGCACCCTGCAGGCTCTCGTCCTGAAGAAATTCGGAACAAATTTAATTTTGTCGGGAAATTCGGCGAGGTGACCGAATGGAATTTTTGAGAAATTCGCCCATCTCTAGTTATAATGGGTCTCTGTCGCTCCTATTCTGATTGGCCAGGATTGCCAAGCCTCCGATAGTTCAACCAATCAGCTCTTTTCTGCATTTTTACTGTATTTTGAACTGTCCCGCCTTTGATTTTGATTGGTCAATACTTCTCCCTAGGTTATAATGGTTCACTGTCGCTCCTATTCTGATTGGCTGGTTTCTGCTGACCAATGAGAATAGCTTACAGAATTTGAATTACTGTATTTCCCGGCAATTTCCAATATCCAAATTCCTGATGTTGCGGCGTTATTAATTTTTGGAAAGTGATTTTATTTATGTATTTTTTAGTAGGTTTGAGCTCTTTTTCAGATAATGTTTTACACCTAATAAAGGCGATTTTTTTATTCATTCTTCATGCCGCACGGACATCTTTAATGATTTTTCGCTGTTTTCCAGCCTGTCTCGAATCGGAATACATGTGAGGCGCAGTCCCGCACTGCGCCTAAGTCCCGCACTGCGCCCCACACACTGGCGAGGCGCGGTGAACTTTTCCCCGCATGTATGAGCGCACCTTCTTGGACGGTGAATATTAGGCGCAGTCCCACACTGCGCCTAAGTCCCCGCACTGCGCCCCACACACTGGCGAGGCGCGGCGGACTTTACAACGAATGTATGAGCGCACTACCTCGGGCGGCGACATACATGAGGCGCAAATTTCGCCGGAAAACTGGCGAAAACGTACACTCCGACGCGGCGAGCTTCATACATGTCGCCCTAAGATACAATGTCCAATGATGAAGTCTATGACACATGCCGAAGGTAAACAAGTATCCTTTTCCCCAAGGTGATCAGATACAGAACCCTGTGGAGCCTTCTATACTCACAGAGACCCACGAGTGTGTACATGCTGGAGTTGAAAGGTGCAATAGGAATCAGTCCTGAGGGAAGTCAGAGTGAAGGTTTCTCCTCAGAAGTCAACGCTCCTTGGGTGAATGTGCAGGCGTAGAAAAGGTCCAGGGAACGTCTTTGGATCTCTTCTTGACGTCCTCTGTCGCCGATTCCACGTTGGTGCCTCTGGAAGAGGGAGGGGTTTTTGACCAAATCTCTCCTTCTAGCAAGCTGTGAAGCTCAGACTCCGCTTACGCAGGAGAGGCGAAGAATCTGGGAGGTCTGTTAAGGTCTAGCACCTTTGGGGTAGCAGAGTATAGGATCTGAAACCAGATTTTCTGCCGGTAAAGAGACGTGCAGATCCTGCTGAATGCTCTACATCTTTGGGATACCTCTGCCGAAAAGTCCTCAAGAAGCAGCACTTTGTGGTCTTTTAGTAATATGGGTGCCCAGAATTTCATGATCACTGTGCAGTTTCTTTGTCTGGAACAGGACCCCTGGTTCTGTGTAGGACCTGATCCAAGACCTATGCGGTGCACCCGCTTGATGCGGCAACTGTGGCGAATGCTGAATGCTTTGGGTAACTCGTCTTGGCATAGGTCCTGTAGGTCATTCTGTTTGAAGGACTCAGGGACCCGACCATCCTTAAGTTACTCCATCTGGAGCGATTTTCTAAATTTTTGATAGGGAGACTTGCACATTTGTTTCCAAAGTAGCCTTCAGGTCAGGCGTGATCTGTCTGGCCACCTCTGTTGGCTGGCGCTTATAGTCTATGATTTGGAACAGAGCGTTCTTATGTGAGAGTGTGCTATGGTCAGATAGAGGGCCCCTACAATTAGCAGGGGTCTCTGATTATCCCAAGGGGTCTCCTTCTGTGTGTGCAGGCAGTTTGGCAGGCTGTGGGTAAGGGTCCGGCGCCATCTTGGCTGCAGTGTATGGCAGGTCTCAGGCTGCTCCTGGCTACTGTGTACTGCGCAGGAGATAATGTTCCATTCGGATGGAATGCTTCGAGGCTGTGAGCGGTCCACTAGTAGGTTGGGTGGGTATGTGCTCCTATCCGCAGCTGTTGAGTGCTTGTTGTTGCGGGCGCGGCGGAGCTGATGCGACCAACATCCTCCTGCGCTAGCGCCGAAATCGGAAGCTTGACCCCTATTTGAATATAGGCACCACATTGTCTATGTTCCAAGCTTTTAGGACATACCTAGTTACTATATAGTCCATACATTTTAAGAAAATTACTTAATTCCCTACGGACACTGGGGTGTATACCATCAGGACCTGGTGACTTGTCTATTTTCTTAAGGCGGAGCAGCACTTCTTCCTGGGTTAGACAAGAAAAATTTAAGATGGAGTTTACCTCATTCCTCTGTTCATCACTGGAATGTAATTTTCGATGTTAAATATGGTAGAAAAACAATTGTTTAGTAGGTTTGCTTTCTCCTCAACAATACCTCCCTCTACAATACCTCCCTAAACTACTTTTCAAAGGGCCAACATTTTCAGTTTTATTCTTTTTACTCTTTATGTAGTTAAAATATTTTGGGGTTAGTTTTACTCTCTTTGGCTATATGTCTTTCTGTCTTTGCTGTCTTTATCATTATTTACATTTTTTTTTCTTATAGCTTTGTAGTGCCTTCTCATTGCCCTTCTGTTTAAATAGCTTAAACACTTACTTTTTTGTTATTTATTGCCTCCTTTACATCTGTTAATGGACATTGTTTTTTGTTTCCTGTTTCTAATCATTTTATCAACATAAGGTATGTACCTCTCACATTGAGCACGTAAGATTTAAGATTTAAAGATTTCCCATTTATTATTTGTTCTTTTATTTTTAAAGACCTTGTCCCGGTCAATGTGGTTTAGAGCCTCTCTGAGCAGAAAAAATTAGCCTTCCCGAAATTCAATGTTTTTGTGGCTCCTCAACAAAGTTCCCTATTGAAGGATAATTGGAAATGAATTATATTATGGTCACTATTTCCTAGGTGCCCCCGACCTGAACCTTTGTTACTATGTCAGGTCTGTTAGTCAATATTAAAGGGGTTGTCTCACTAAGGATTGCTTTTTGTTAAACATCTTACAAAAACAAGTCACTTTTCAATATATGTCCATTAACAGTGTCCTACCTATTCCTAGATATCCCTTCTTGTATAGGCGCATCAGCTCCTTAGGTCGTTATAGCTACAGACATGTTTGATCTCTCCTGATAGGCTGCCAGCACTGGTTGCTATAGCTACAGATCTGGCTTCTACTGCAGCCTAGAAGCCAGTAAACACACCCCTGAATTCAAAGTGAAACCAAGAAAACAGGACTGAGGTAAGATGAATTAATGTAGTGAGACAAGTCCTTTAAGTCCATAAGAGTCTTTCTTTTAGTTGGTTCCTGTACCAGTTGGGAAAGGTAACTATCTTTATTTATTGATAAAAACCTGTTTCATTTATGAGAGCCACAGGTTTCAGTTTCCAAAGTTGCTTATTAGCTAGTATATATTTTTCCCCACTAATAATTAGGAAGTTTAAACATATTGTTGAAGAAAACCTGTGGCTATTCCTGATATGTCTGTTTTAACAGATACTTGTGTTCTCATATATGGGCATTTTCTCTTATAACTCTGTGTTGTGTGCATTTATTATTGAATTTGTCAGATGACTGTGTCCTGACTGGGGGTGTGTCCCTGCAGAGTCCTACATTGACTAATCAGTGCCGACAGTCATTATGTGCAGAAACACCCCCCAGTCCCCAATTGGTTACACGCAGATGACTAATTCAGAAATAATTTTTCTAGACAAAATAACATATAAATGGCACAACACAGCCTTATAATAGAAGACACTCCAGAATTGTTATTACATAGAGAACACAAATAGTTACTAAATAAGACATAAGAGATGTCACAGGTCTTCTTTAAAGCAAGTTTGTGTTACAAAAAAAGGACATTTGCATCCAAAATATGTAGAGTATGACAATAAAACAGTAATTATATCACTTACTATATTACAATAGAATCATGTGACAGAGATAGCAGGAGTAATCACTGGACACAGGCTCCCATTATGTTATTCAGTAAGAGGAGCTAAAAAGAACCTTAGAAATTTTATGTATTTTATTTAAAAAGCCTAGGTTCAATCCATAAAGACTATTTGGCTCTGATCTTGGGGACTAGGTGGGGCGGAATAAATAAACAGGTTTCAGAGCAAAACTGTAGATTTGTTCTATTTATTTCTTCGTTAATTGCTAAAGGGGTGGGCAATTTCCAGTAAAAAGCGGTCACAGATCTGGCAGCGACTAAAATATGGAATATAACTGTATGAAAAGCAGCGGGGAATTTCCTTAGTGAGATGTCTAGAATTGCTAATTCCGGTGTTAATTTAAAGGAACAGTCAAGGATTTCTGAAAGGAGTATTTCCACCTCTGTCCAAAAGGCCCTAGTAGAAGGGCATTCCCACCACATGTGATTCAAGAAACCTGAGGCATCACAGTTCCTCCAGCAAAGCCTGGAATAGCCAAAGGACATGTGTGATATATGGTGAGGAGTGAGATATCATCACAAATGAAGCTTCCTAGAAAGCTTGATGTGGTTGGCGCATCTAGATAGTTTGTGCGGGTTAAAGATACATCAATCGCTCAGCAAGCGTGAAATAGTTTTTCAATTCAAATCAAAATCTGCCTTAATTTGTAGGGGTCATTTGAGAGAGTAGTATAAGCTAAAGATAAACTCTTTTCATAACCTTTTTTTGGGAATAGGAGATTATGATAAGGAGAGGCAACCACTTATTAAGGCTCCTACAGTGTTTATACCTCTAGATATCCACTGTGAAAGAGACAGGTGCATAGAGATAGAGCTCAATACTGTTATCGGGCACATAGTTTTGTCTATCAGGACCTTGTGCTTAGGTACAATATGTCTAGACCGATGCAAGGAAACATGGTACAGAGTAGGAAAATCCCAAAGGGGTAATTTATGAACAAATAGAGCTACAGATAAAGTGCCTTTTATTTGAGGCGGGAAAATAGAACGATTTTCCATAATGGACCAGTGATGAAGATCAGTATTATTCCATAAATATATGATCAGTTCTAGAACCGCTGCTATGTTGTAATTCAAGAGATGAGGTACAGAAAAGCCACCCATATTAATATGTCTAAACAGATATTGTTTCTTAAAACGTGGCTTCTTAGAGCCACAAAGAAATTTCAGTAACAGAGACTGCAACTTATTTAACAAGATAGTGGGGAAAAAGAATGGCAATGAGCACTCAACATATAGAAATCTAGGCAATAAAAGCATTTTAGATAGATTAATTCTTGCTAACCAGGATAGGTGGAGCTGTTGAAGTCTCGTTATTTCAGTTTGTAGCATGGGAAGGAGATGAGTAAGGTTGGCATCAATTGTTTTGGTGAATGAAGGGAAAATTTTGATTCCTAAATATGTGGCATATGAATCTGTCCAAAGAAATCGGAGTTGTTGTAGTTGAGTCTTAAGAGTTGGGGGACAATTAATTGCTAACAATGCCAATTTAGACATATTTAGTTTGTAGAATGAAATACGTAAATATCAATTTAGTAAGTTTAAGAGGACTGGGATAGACAACGATAGATTCAGACATATGATGAGAATATCATCTGCATACAGAGTGGCTCTGTGTTCTGTTCCATATATAGAAACACCTATGATTACAGGAGAGGAACTAATAAACTCTGCCAGAGGCTCTACACATTGATTGAAAATGAAAGGTGACAGCGGGCAGCCTTGCCTTAGGCTATTTGTGATTGGGAAAATGTTAGAGAAGAAGCCTGAGGTATAGACTCTTTCCGAAGGAGATATATATAGTGAAAGAATGGAATGAAGAATAGAGCCTTCAAAACCAAACTTTCCCAGGACCTATTGAGGACAACCAATCAATGCAGTCGAAGTTCTTTTCACCATCAAGTGACAGCAAAATTGTCGGCGTGGGCGATTGACTAACTTTATGAATCAAATTCAAGATTCTCAGCACCCCATCCCTAGCTCGGCGACCACACACAAAACCCATTTGGTCTTTATTAATTAGTAAGGAGAGAACAGTATTTAATCTATTTGCCAAAATCTTTGAAAATAATTTAGTATCACAGTTGAACTTGAAATGAACCTATAATTTTGAACCTGGACTGAGGCTTTACCTGGTTTAGGTATTGTGGTTATAGTGGCTTCTAACATCTGTTTGGGAGGGGTACCTCATTTAATTATGAAATCAAATATATCCAAGAGTTGCGGGGCTAGAATGGAGCTAAATAATTTATAGTATTTGTTAGTCAATCCATCTGGTCCGGGAGACTTATTGAATTTGGACAGTCTAATGGTGGTTTCTATTTCTGAGGTAGTAAGATTTGCATTGAGTGGTTGTAGTTGCTTTCTGATAAAGAAGGAAGTTTAATCTTAGAAACAAATTTTTCAATATCCAATCTACTTACTCATGGGACTCAGTTAATAGTGATTTATAGTATTCAGCAAAGGAAGCTACTATCTGTTGGAGGGCTCATATTTTGTTTTTATCCAGAGTGGTTAGATAAACAATTTTAGATTTGGCTTGGAATGTTTTTACTCGGTGTGCTAACAATTTAACAGGTTGATCCCCATTAATATAGAAGTTCATATTGAACTTTGATAAGTGTTGTTCATACATTTTCAAGTTAAGCTCCTTGAGTTGGGATTTGAATGTTGTGAGATCTTCATTTAATTGGGTGTTTGGGTGTTGTCTGAGTAAAGTCTCTAAAAATTATATTTTGTCTAAAAGATCACTTATCTTCTGGTCCATCTTACGTTTTTCCTTAGAAGCTAATGTAATAAAGCATCCTCTAATGAAAGATTTGTGAGCACACCACAAAGAATTAGGTGAAGGGGCATTAAAGACAAAGTATTCCTCTAACTGTTTCTTTATTTGTGTCATAATGGTTCCAGATTTCAACAAACAGTGATTTATATGCCCTGGGAAATGGGTGGGAGAAGGAAAGGCATCTTTAATAGCGAAAAAAAAAACAGAGCATGGTCTTACCATGTACAAAAACCTATCTCCGAGGAAACATTGTTGGACAATGGTAGTCTGTTTATTAATAACTAGTTGGTTCTGGAATGAGTACAATTAAGTTTACTGTCCACCAGGATTCCCAAGTCCTTCTCCATGTCACTTTTACTCAGCATTTTTCCATTTAACATGTAGTCATGTAATGGTTTTTTCCTCCCCGTGTGCATAACCTTGCATTTATCTGTGTTAAACCTCATCTGCCATTTCTCTGCCCAGGCCTCCAACTTATCCAGGTCCCTTTGTAATAACATATTATCCTCTATTGTGTTGATTACTTTACAGAGCTTAGTATCATCTGCAAAGATCGATATTCTACTGTGCAATTCTTGTGTAAGATCGTTAATGAAAATGGTAAAGAGAATAGGGCTATTATTATTATTCTAATAGATTGTAAGCTCTCACGAGCAGGGCCCTCACAACTTGTGTCTCATTTGTAAGTACTTTTAATGTGTAATGTCTGTACATTTACCCTTGATTTTGTAAAGTGCAGCGGAATATTGGCGCTATATAAATAAAGATTATTATTATTAGATTATTAGGGCCCAATACTGAGCCCTGTGGTACCCCACTAGTAACAGGGATCCAGTCTGAGTATGCACCGTTAATTACCACCCTTTGTTTTCTATCTTTGAGCCAGTTGCTTATCCACTTGCACACATTCTCCTCCAGTCCAAGCATTCTCATTTTACTTACCAACCTTTTACGTGGCACAGTATCAAATGCTTTAAAAAAATTTAGATATATGATTGGATGGGTGGGGAACATTGGTGGACAGCCATTTTCAACTCACTTCAGAGATGCTCAATTGGGTTTAGGTCAGGGCTCTGGCTGAGACAGTCAAGAATGGTCACAGAGTTGTTCTGGAGCCACGGCTTTGTTATTTTAGCTGTGTACTTAGGGTCATTGTCTTGCTGGAAGATGAACCTTCGGCCCAGTCTGAGCTCCAAAACACTCTGGAAGAGGTTTTCATCCAGGATATCTCAGTACTTGGCCGCATTCATCTTTCCTTCAATTGCAACAAGTCATCCTGTTCCTGCAGCTGAAAAACACCCCATAGCATGATGCTGCCACCACCATGTTTCACTGTTGGGATTGTATTGGGCAGGCGATGAGCAGTGCCTGTTTTTCTCAACACATACCGCTTACAATTAACACCAAAATGTTCAATCTTCATCTCATCAGACCAGAGAATCTTATGTCTTATGGTCTGGGAGTCCTTCATGTGCTTTTTTGCAAATTGTATGCGGCTTTCATATGTCTTGCACTGAGGGGAGGCTTCCATCAGCACACTCTGCCATAAACCCCGACTGGTGGATGACTGCAGTGATATTTGACTTTGTGGAACTTTCTCCCATCTCCGTACTGCATTTCTAGAGCTCAGCCACAGTGATTTTGGGGTTCTTCTTTACCTCTCTCACCAAGGCTCTTCTTCCACGATTGCTTAGTTTGGGTGAACAGCCAGGTCGATGAAGAGTTATGGTCGTCCCAAACTTCTTCCATTTAAGGATTATGGAGGCCACTGTGCTCTTAGGAACCTTGAGTGCTACAGAAATTCTTTTGTAACCTTGGCCAGATCTGTGCCTTGCCACAATTCTAAACATGGAAACCTCCAAAAAAGCATTTATGCTATCTATCATACACGAAAAAAACTTTGAGGTTCTTAGTTCACATGTTTTGATCAAAACTCCTCCACCTTCATCTCTACCACCTCTAAAGTGGTTTTTTGGAGGTTTGCATGTTTTGTTTGTTTGCTCTTTTAGCTGATGGTGTGCTACTGTTATTGGAATGTGTGTATCACAACCATGCCAGTGTACACCTGTGTTCACATATTGTTTCAGAAATATTTTTGTTTTTTTTGTGCTGAACCATACGTTGCATTTGGCATATATTGCTTTTAACTTATACAGGAAGGAGTAGATGCCTCCATTTTGGTTTTTTGCACCCTGCCCACCTCCACAGGTTACTAAATCAGTGCAGTATGCTTATAAAGCTGGTGTCTTTTTTCTCTCTGGATTATGGAGGTCTGAGGACCCAATGAGAAGTCTGAACTGGACTCAAATGAGAGGTAAGAATAGAGTAGGACCACCTGCGTTGAGGTCCCGTTGAAAGTCGGAGGTGTACTTAAACAGTTTTGATCAAAACATGTTAACTAAGAACCTCAAAGTTTTTTCTCATGTATTGTAGATAGCATAATTGCCACAATTCTGTCTCTGAGCTGCTTGGGCAGTTCCTTAGACCTCATGATTCTCATGTGGTGCTCTGACATGTACTGTGAGGTCTTACATAGACAGGAGTGTGCCTCTCCTAATCAAGTCAAATCAGTTTACTTAAACACAGCTGGACTCCAGTGAAGGAGTAGAAACATCTCAAGGAGGATCAGAAGGAAATGAACAGCATGTGAGTTAAATATGAGTGTCACAGCAAAGGGTCTGTATAATTATGACCATGTGATATTTCAGTTTTCCTTGTTTAATAAATTAGTAAAAATATCTACATGTCTGTTTTTTATCTTTCAAGATGGGGTGCTAAGTGTACATTAATAAGCAAGAAATGAACTTTTTGGATCTTAGCAAATGGCTGCAATGAAAAATGTAAAGGAATCTGAATACTTTCCGTACCCACTGTATGTGTGTCATTTCAAGTTTAGAGTGGTCCATGTGATTGTTTGTTTTCCATGTCTATCATGATTTGACTCCCGCATTGGTATATGCTTTTGTCCATCATTTTAAATGTATGTGATTGGTTGTTGTAAAGATTTAAAAGTGAGTCTTTTTGTATCCACTGAACACTCCCCCTGACAAAGTGCAGAGTGAAACGTGCGTTGTGCTGCACACCTCCTCGTCAAGCCAGTATCATCATAGAGTTAAGTACTTATTTATTATTGTATCTATATTTTTGCATTTGTACTCTTATTATTTATTTTTTGATGAGTCTAGATTTATCTACTTGTATACATATCTATTTATTCTTATGCATTATTTATGATACTATACTGTGCTATTTCATCTTCTGGACTACGGTCTACGGTGTATGGGTCTCATTTGGGTGTATGGATTTTTTATATGTGTATTGACTTTTTAATTATCAATAAAGTTCTTTATTTTATATAGTGTTATGAGTCATATATTGAAGTTTTTTTCAACATCAATTTAGGAAGTGGCCATAATAATGTGACTTGGCTGTTTGTATTTTATCAAATTCTTCTCACGTATATGAGACGTCTATCACAGTATTGTATTTCTATATTGACGTGTTAAGCTTTGTGCAGTGCTGGAGCTTTGACCAGTGCATTCAACATTCATTCACTCCTTCATTGTTGTGACTTCTTGGCGAGTTGCCCACATTTATTTCTTAAATCATTGTATTCATATGTATTTAGGGAAACCACTGGAGATTATATAGAAGCAATCACTGACCCATCATCAAAACACTCATTTACTTATGCTGCAAGTTCTTTATCTTCTAGAAAGAAAAAAAGCCTTGCAATCTAACTGATATGTTGATTACAAGTGATTGTACGAGTGTTTAGATTGTTTGCTCAGTTGATAATGTAGTATTTAATACCGCGTTGGCCACAAGGTGGCTCAGGAGCTACATGCGGCTCTCTTTCATCTTTCATGGGACTCCTGCCTCCCCAGTATCTAAAATTAAGAGATTTCAGTAAACACTGTGTCAGTGTAGGATTTCTAGCACTATAATAGGAAACAACATATCCGCTTAAAGATGAGATCACTCATATGTTGTTTCTTTCATATGAAATAATAAGATAAGATAAAAGTACTGTAGGACCATGAAGAAAAGCAAATATTATACTTTAGGGGCATTATGACTTTCAAATTTGTATGAACACTACTGTAACATTAGCTGGTTGGTATTAGTATGTAGCAAGTGGTATTATGGGGTTATTTTATGTTTTGGCTACAATGATCTGGGCATTGGTTCCATGTCACCCAACATTATGCAAACTCTAGATTAGAGAACATTAAGCAGATAACTAATACCGACAAAGCAAGTTCTTACATATAACATCAAGAAAGAGCTGCTGGAAGCTAGAAATCACTTTCTATGATGAGGGCAGGAACTTCTTTGGGTTATGTACTGTATAAATAAAAGAAAATGGGGCTGTGTTCACCTGGGGTGACATGTATGATTTTTGGTGACCAGACAGTATTTTTTTTTTTTTGCCCACATTAAAAACAAAGAATGCGCCTGAATCTATGATCCTGTTCTACTACGGGTCATAGATTTAGCACATTCTAGCTACAAAGCGACAA
Source organism: Phyllomedusa bahiana (assembly GCA_025379985.1). Lineage (NCBI taxonomy): Eukaryota > Metazoa > Chordata > Amphibia > Anura > Hylidae > Phyllomedusa > Phyllomedusa bahiana. The sequence continues at coordinate 24,378 of JAODAL010038276.1, forward strand.
CTCGGGCTCAAGTAAACCCCTTTTGCGCTACCTGTTCCAGCAGTATAGGTCTGGATTTGCCATCCTCCCTTTGTAATGCGCCTGATCCTTGAGTGCGCCTGTTTAAAAATTTAGTGAACAGGGCTGCACCAGTTTTCAGAGTGAAAAGAAGCCAAACTTGTGGCTCAGCCGCGTATATACATGTCGCCCATGGTGTCCAAAGGAGCCGCCCATCCTGGTACACTGGACCGGGACCACAGGTATGCAAAGGGGGGTGTCATTTGACCTAAATGCCATGTGCTTGCCTTGCATGCACATGTAAAGAGCTGTACAGAATAGATACTACTGCACTGTACTGTAGAGCGGCACTTCTAGACCACCAATCACTGCACCTCACTAATACAAATGTATTACAAGCAAAAAGTTCATAATTGGTTGCATCTTCCAGTCAATTATATATGCTGCAGAATGGCAGTATCTGGAATATTGTATGGGGAGTTTGGCTTCAAGATACAATGTGCCAGGCAAGACCATTGCATAGTGAAACTATTGTATCCCGAGGCCCCCATAGCTTGAAGGACCACAGTTCTGTGCTAGCATTATGTGGCCAGTCCTATTGTATGGACACTGTCAAAGACAGAAATATTTATGTTGCAGCCATAGTGGTGCTACATAACCCACTATGAGAGCAACGGGCCCCAGTGCACGGCTGGGAGGGGGGGCGGAGTTTTATAGGACCCACAAAGCTTGTCCCTCTCCAGTGCAGAGCAGTGTCTGAAGATCCAGGCTGCCGTCATCTCTACAGCAGGATAGGTAAGTATGTGAGTGAGAGTGGCTGGGGGATGGGGTGATTGTGGGGGAGGAGGGTAAATGTGATGGGGGAATAGGGGTGTAAATGTGGGGGTTTCTGGGGGTAGAGTGAGAATGTGGAGAGGGGTTAGAGTGGGGGAGCAGATGGGCGGGAGGGAGGGGTTAAGTGTGGTGGGGGTAGATGAAGTGGGGAAGAGGGTGTAGAGTGGGGAATATAGTGTAGAGTGGAGGGGTAGATAGGGTGGGACGGGGAGTTGAGGTCACGGGAGGGATCAGCACAGTTTTCTTATATTAGAAAAGCTGTGTATTGATTGTGGGGGTAGGGTGTCAGCCAGCTTTCCTGGATGCAACAGGTGACACAGCTTTGCTAATATAGAAAAGATATGTGGGAATGGGACGTCATCCAACATTCCTGGATGATGGATAGACTATCCAGTGTCCAGAAAAACTGGGTGATGCCCCATCTCCCACAAATGGCACCCAGCTGTTTTATGATAAAAAATATAACTGGGTGCCACTTGTGAGGGATAGGGCGTCACCCAGCTTTCCTGGACGCTGAATAGACTATCTGCTCTGTATGTGTGTAATGGTTCTGTTTATTTACAGGATTTCCTTTTAGACTACTTTAGGTTTGGTGGACTGCGACAGAACAGCATTGGATCTATTGTTTTAATAAATGGTTACAGAGGGCTGGTATCAGGAAGTGTTTATTTACATAAAAAAAATAATGTTTAGTGTCGTGTTTTTTTCCCCATTTGTTTCCATATTACTATTGGAGGCGTCTGAGAGACGCTTTTCAATTACTACAGCTCAGGCTTGGTGTTAGTCAGCAGTGATTTTTGTCATATAGAGGCTGACACTAACCCCATGTCACTATTATCCCAGTAGCCATTGCTCCATCAGAAGCGGAACCCTCTAATGTGATGGTAAGCTTCTGGGGCGGCCAAAGGCTGGTATTTTTAGAGTGGGAAGAGGCCAGTATCTTAGGATCTTCCCATCCCGTCAGGCTGCTACTGTCGATTTTACCTTGGCTGATTATGGAAAATGGAGGAACCCCACTTATTTTTTTTTTAATTTGTTGAAAATCAAAAACTAGGCATCCACTGTAATCAGTAAATAAATACATCATTTTAAAAAGTATATGGAGTTCTTCTCATTTTTCATAACCAGTCAAAGTAAGACCAGCAGCTGAAGCCTGATATCATCAAAATTAGAAAGTATATGGATTTTGGTCCCTTCCCATCCTAAAAATACCAACCTGCAGCCACACCAGATGCGGACCGTCACATTAGAGGGTCCGCTTATGATGGTAACCTGGCTCTTTTCAGTACTCCTGGTGCGTTGGGTACTGGGGTAATAGTGACATGGGATTAGTATCACCTAGTGTTGATCAAACTGTTCGAGAAAAGTTAAGTTCGAGTCGAACTTAATGATTTTTTTTTAGAACTCGAGCCGAACTGAACATTTTACTGTTCAACATGCTATTTTAATAGTTTTCTTGTCCGAAAATTGGCAGCGTTATGGCAGTTGTAAGGCGCATTAAATCAGTCTAAAGTGCACCTGAAAGTACGATCCCCTCAAAAATCTGGTGTCAGGTACACCTTGCATAGTAAACATTAGGCGCATTGCGCAAATCGTGGAACATAGCATATGATTGGTAGTTTATGTAATGCGCCTATCTAGACGAATTGCGCAATGGAGGCGCATAACACATCATTACTAGTTTATGTAATGGGCCTCAATAGGCGCATTGTGTTATGGAAGCGCACAGCGTATAATTTTTAGGTGCATTAAAATGGCTAGTGCCCGGTGTACAATACGTCTAGTTTTGATGTACTGTTATGGATGGTAATTACAGCTTCTCCTCACCTTCATAGGTATAAAAATTAACCCGAACATCTTCTCCCATCGACTTTAATAGGGTTTGAAGTTCGAGTTCGACTCAAACTTCAAACCGAACTTCTCAAAGTTCGAGGTTAAACTCGAACATTTTACTGTTCGCTTATCACTAGTGTCAGCCTTCAGGTGACAAAAATCATCACTGGCTGATACCAAGCCCGAACGATAGTAATGAAGAGGAGTCTGTCAGAAACTTCATTTCTGACAGTGGAATAAAGTGGTAAAAAACACAATAACATGACACAAAAACATTTTATTTACATAAACACTCCCCAACACCATCCGTCATTGACCATTTTAATAATGAAATGGATCCAACTCTGGTCCAACATAGTCAAATGAGTTCAGTATAGTGCAAAGGAGAAACTTGTATAAAATAAAAACAATACAAGAAACATAACAGTAAAAAACTAAACTACACCCCCTGAAGATCTTCTGGGGGTGCAGAGTATGGGGTTTAAGCTGCACAATATGATTCTGGGGGGGTACAGACCACAGCATAATCTTCAGGGGCCTCGTCCCTCCTAATGAGAATGTAAGCTGTGCTCTGTACTCCTCTCTCCCAACCCTCCCTCATCATTGTGTTATGCATTCCAATGCCAACACAATATACAACACCCACCTATCAGTACATAGCCCCCTCACCTCCACCCATTACCCCCCCCCCTCAAACTATCACATCTGAACCTCCCCACTTCCACCTAGGAGAAGTCATCATTGCGGTCTGGACAGGATGGAGAAGAGAATGGAAAAATAATAATTCCAGTCATAGAAAATGTTTCCAGTGAGTCATTAGATCTAACTGCACTGTAACCACCTATCTGTCTGCAGAGCCTGTGTACACTGGTTTCTACCACTATATGGTCTCTGTATGGAGGTAATATACATTCTGCAGAGCTGCTGTGTACACTGGCATCTGCCAGTTTACAATCACTGTATAGTGCCTGCAGAGCTCCTGTGTACACTGGATTCTGCCATTATATGGTCACTGTGTGGAGGTAATATACAGTCTGCAGAGCCTGTGTACACTGGGATCTACCTCTATATGATGGTAATATTGGTCTTTGAAACATATCAGCCAGAAACGTGTCAGCCGACGCCAACACAGAACTGTCTCTAGTTATCTGTCATGTTTTCATAATGAAGTAAAAAGGCATTTACTGCTGGATCTATTTTCGTTGGTCTTTGTATACTGATCTTTAGTCAATAATAGTATAGGAGTATTACAGTCACTAAGTGGTGGTATTATTGGTCTTTGTATGCTGATCTTTATTCAATAATAGTATAGGAGTATTATTCAGTCACTATGTGACGGTAATTTGTGTTCATGTTCCGGCGGTTTAATCAGGTCCTTATATAGTAGCACTATTGGTACTGTTGGTCTTGGTATAGTGGAATTTGTTTGGTAGCAGTATGAAGCTGATATGTATGGTGAGGTATTTGTTCCTTGTACTATCCAGTAACTGCATAACTTTTATTAAGAGGTACTGGTAAATGTTCTTGGTCGGAGAAGGGGCTGGATGGGGGTGTCCCATCCAAAAGTTTGCAATGGGGCCCAGGCTTCTCTAGTTACGCCCCGAACATTGCAATATAAAAAATCTGCATGAGAGCACCACTGTATATGCAGTCTGCTGTACCAAGGAGACTGTTGTTAACACTTCAGTTCTCAATTATTCATGAGTGACACTTTTTAATAGCAGCCAGCCTTTCTTGTGGGTCCTGAAACGTATTTAGCCGGCAACAGCCTTATTCTATAACACTCATATTTGAACAATCTAACATTAGGAGACCACTAACACAAGTATAGTAGGCTCAGTCTGACAACATACATTTTTAGGAAGTCAGATTATTTTTCAGTTAAGCTGGCAACAATTATTGTCAATTGAAAGAAATCCCCCAGGTCATTTAAGTGCAGTGATTGTTTGTAATTGACATTGGAATTACTGTAATTATATTGCAGACAGAATTGTAGGGAATTAATTGGCCTAAGAATGACCAAGACATAATGTTAGCTCATCTCATAATACTAGTGGGTGATTTTCTAGATAGAACCTGCTTACTCCAGAGCAACATGCAACCAGCTATTTAGGAGTTTACCTTGAATATTGCAGCCACTTAGGTACAAGATCAAGTTTTACAGACAAAGCATTAAATTAAGATTTCCTAGGGGAGAACATATACAAGGGCCTCATTTATACAATTTGTATTTTTCGTGATTGATTTATTTTCTTTATTGAAAATCAAAGAATATGATTAAAAAAACAGCAACAAAAAACTGCCTTTGTTTCCCATAGCAACCATTCAGATCTGCAGTAACTCGTAGCTTGCTGTGGGTGGGCCTCAGAGACCAAGAAGATAGCCACATTTCCTCTATTCTTCACGTTAATTTCTGAGGGAGTTCCAATTATAGTCAAGCAATTTTGCTCAGTTATAGTCAGAGGTCCCATATATATATGAATAGAGAGAATGGAGAAGTCGTGGCCTTCTCCTTGTTCACTAAAGTCCAGTCGGTAGCAAGCAATAAGCTACCACAGACCTAAAATAACTACACGGAAAAAACCCTTTAAGGTTAGGAACATATCATGTTTCTGGATTCTCTTTAACCCCTTTCCGACATTGGACATACTCGTATGCCCTAGCGGGAAGTGCATTCCCACAAATTAACATATGAATATGTCCTGGCGATCATGCGGGCTTGCAAGCGAGCCATCGGACGATGGCGAGATGGGACCATCTTTAAATTACCGCTGACATCATGCCGCATCACCCACAGCTGGAGTGAGCTCCGTCCGCGGGTGTTTAACCCTTTGCTCCGACGATCTTAATAAATAGTTGCAGGCAAGAGGAGGGAGCATGTTCGTGCAGCAGCTAGGATCGTCGGAGCTAAGTCGCAGGCAGGAGGAGGGAGCATGATTGTGTGGCAGCTGCGACCGGTGTCTTCTACCAGATGGCCCAGAAAGTGAAAGTCACTTCCCATGCCATCTGTGATGTCACCACACCTGGCAATGCATTGTGGGCATTGCCGGGCAGGGTGATTGAGAGTTGCCATGGAGACCAGTACACAGCAATAAGCTGTGTGCTGATCTCCTATTGTATGAGAGATCTTCAAATCTCTCATACATTTCCCCTCTGGGAAAGTGAAAAAAAGTGTAAGAAAGTTAAAAAAAGTGAAACAAGTGAAACACAAACATGAAAAATAAAATAAAAACATGTACACCGCTCTTTTCCCCTTTACAAATGCCAATTGCTGCAAAAAAGAGCAAAAATAAATAAAGTACACATATTTGGTATCGCTGCGTGCATAGCGACCTACCTTATAAACATGTCACGTTAATTTAACCACATGGTATATGCCATTAAAAAAAATCCAAAAATAAACACCGAAGTGGTACCACTTAAAACGCCAGATCATCCCGCAAAAAAAAGTCCTTACACAGCTCTGTATACATAAAAATAAAAAAGTGATGGCTATTAGAAGATCTTTCAAATATGTGCAATGCCCCTTATTATTCGTGCTTCCAAGTTTGCCAATGAGAAGGACCCCACACCTTCAAATGTACTCATTCAAAAAGTTTGGCTGGCAAAGCAATTAGTTTATAAAAAATCTTTACTTATTCAAAACAGTGTAACAGCATTACATAGCCTTTCGGCTTACCACACTTTTTCAGCAGACCTCACACATAGAATGCACGAAAGTCCTCATGATAACTCATCAAAGTTCATTTTGCAAACGTTTCAACTGAGGAGAAACTGAACCATTCGCACTAGGTGCGTCCACCTGCAACGTTTCAGAGGATCCACCTCCTTCTTCAGACATGTGTGGTAAGTTAGAAAGTGCACTTATATAGACTGTAAGGTGGCAACAGCAGGAAGGGTGTACAATGGAGTGTACATCCCGGCCAGGGTCCCCTGGCATGCACCTTTCGATGTCCAAACACATGCCCCAAGGTAAGGAGCCTTGGGGAATGAAAGGCCAAAATTCAATAGGTGTCGAGACAGTATTAGACTGTCGACATATGTTTTAAACCATGTGTAATATGTTAGCATGGCTTCCAGCCATTTCCTGGGTTCGGCTTGCATTGGGAGTGAGCATAGAGCAGGGTGGGTGCTCACTCCCCATGGGTTCCACTCCGGTATTTACCTGGAGTATTAAGTCCAGCAGTAAGCTGATAAGTTGGTTAAACCCCTGAATACCTTTAAGTCTTGGGTTGGAGACATGCTTGGAAAACCAGCAGGGAAAACTTACAGGCTGTCAGTAAGTTGAGGTCTAATGATTAGTTAGAGCCCAGACGGCAGCGTTTATTTTGTTTATGTTTGTGCATGCCTTGGCACGTTGTAATTCTGTTTTCTGCTAATAACAATACAGGGCCCTGTATTTTTTACACCTGGAATCCGTCTCTGTCTCTGCCTGAAAACATGTGAGTCACGATCCCAGAGCCGCAAAATCTCACACATGGTGGAGGATGCAATGGGCAAAATAGAGGCAGTACTCTTCTGAGACGGAGAGAAAATGGACGAGTTGGTGAAGCAGCTAATTAAAGCCAACACTAACCTCCAGCTGATGGTGGCCAGCCAGCAGAAAGCGCACGAGGAGACCATCCGGGCGCAGCGGAGACAAATCCGCCTGCTAATCAAGACCTACAAGCCACTGTGAAAGAGCAACAGCAGGTAAACACCGATACAGCTGCAGCAAACAGCTACTAGGCCTTGGCTGCCGAGGCCAGAAGTACCAACCCCACATAGGTTTTTTGCTCAAGTTCACAGTCCGTAGCCAATGGTGCAAAGTTCCCTGCCAAGATGTCCGCAGTAATGGACGACATCTAGGCTTACCTGCGGACCTTTGAACGGATAGCGGAGAGTAGAGCCAGCTGCCAGTGGACCCAGTGGCTAGGATGTGCGCTGGCCCCCTTACCTACCTGGGCCAAACCAGAAATGGCCTACTTTCCACTGCGTGCTCCACAGATGCCAACGACTACACCAAACTGCGGGGGGAGATCCTGGCCCGACTGGGGATCACCCCTGGCCGTACAGGCCCAGACAGTACAAGCTCTGGAGTTTGATTCCTATCAAGCCCTCCAGGTCACAGATGTACGACCTGTTTCCACACATACCAAACAAGTGCTACAGCCGGAACTCACACACCTGCCCAGGTGGATTCGACGCGCAGTGGTCTTTCACCGTTTTGTGCGGGCCCTTCCATCGAGGCTCCAGAAAGGTGCGTGGGGTACACCGATCCCAAAAGATGGACGAAACTGGTCGCCTGTGAACGGTACAACGCTACAGAGGAGTTCCTGCAAGTCCTACCATACCCCCGTGGAATCCGCAGACCTCCACCCCCGGTAAGACTGCTCCTGTTCCCCAAAGACAGGGGGTCACGGTATAATGACGGAAGGGGGAACGAGGCCACCCACCCCAAAACGGGACCCTGTTGAGCTAACAGCGGCCAGACCCCATAGTCGCTGACGGTGCCCAAGACTGGGACAGTGGCGGCACGTTGCCCGGGTAGGAGGAAACCCATGGAAGTGGTAGGGAGTCGTACCTCTTTGTTTGCCCGGCCCCAACGTATTCCACTCGGGGTCGCTGCTGGTCGACCTACGAGTGTGCCCTGTTACCATTAACGACATTCCCGGTCAGGCCCTCCTGGCCTCGGGGAGCTTAGTGACCCTTGTGCAAGCCCGGACCTCTGGTGAGCCCGAACAACTACCTCGACGCGGATAGGGTAGTTTGCGGTAATCCGATGGGGACACCAGGGACTCACCCCACTGCCCATACTGCCAATAGAGACATGCCTGTGGTTCCACCCAACATCAAGTGGCCGTTGTGACCACAAGGGAAATAAAACACTCGGAAAATGATGTTGACTGTACGCTGCTGTTAAATGACGTGGATCAACACTAGTGATAAAATCGAACCTGTGCCTTCTTTCCCTTGTCGGTCGTGGCTGGAGACCAAGGAGACCACCCTCTGAGTTAGAACTCCCTCACCTCGACCACGTCTCGAGAGGGAATTTTGGCACAGAGCAAAGTGAGTGACCCTAACCTGGGTAACGCTAGGGAAAAGCGTCAAAGGTCATTGACTGGGAGACCCGGAACCAGGGAGGATTTGTCTACCCTCACTTTTGCCGTACGGGATTAATTTATTGTACCGGTGAAAAAGACGCAACAGAGGTGGTGGAGGCAGTTGGTGGTACCCCAGACACATTTCCTTAAGGTCTTAGAACAGGCAACCATTCCCCATGTTTTGGAGGGACACTTGTGGGCGGTGAAGACTAGGGAGCGGGTAGAGCAGAACTTCTACTGGCCCCGGCATCTACAAGGCAGTGGAAGAGTTCTGTCAGTCCTGCCCGGGAGTGTCAGGTCGCATGTCCCCTAGACCCCATTTACCCGTTGGTCCATTGGTTCCTTCTCCATTCATAGAGGGTTACCATTTGAGCGATTTGCTGGATTCTGGTCGATCTGCCTCCCTAGAAATTAAAACGGCCTAGAGGGCACCAGCAAATCCTAGTCCATACTGGATATGCCACCCGCACCCCGAGCTATATCCCTCAGAAATACCTCCTCTAAATGGATTAGCTAGGAGCTGTTTTCCAGCTTATTCACCCGTACACGGGATCCCCAAGTGAGATCCACAGACCGATCAGGGCTCCCGTTTATGTCCAAGGTGACCAAAGATACTATGCCGCCTGCTAAAAAGTGCCCACCTCGCACACTCCGTGGACCATACCCCATACCGATGTCTGGTCGAGCATTTAATAAAACCTAAAAGGCCATGTAAAAAAGGTGGTGGACAAGAAGGTAGGCATTAGGGACCACCTGTTGCCCTATCCTATGTTCGCCATCCGGGAGTCCCACAGGCATCCACGGGGTTCTCTCCATTCGAGCTACTATATGGGAGACCAATCCCCGAGGGGCTCCTGAACATAGCCATAGAAACCTGGGAGCAAGAGGAAACCCCTTTAAGAAGTGTCATAAGAGCATATAGCCGACATGCAGGACAGAATCGTGGCAGTTATGCCCATTGTAAGGGAGACATGCTACAGGCCCAGGAAGCCCAGACCTGGGGTTTTACAAACAGGCCCTTCAAGAGTCAGTCTTTTTCAGCCCGGTACAGGGTGCTCGTACTTGTACCAACCGTAGAAAGCAAGTTTCTAGCCAAGTGCAAGGCCCCTAATGAGAGCTGAACGGTGAGTGAGGTGAATACAACGGGTTTTCCCACCAGGGAAAAGAAAAACCCCTTACCAGATCTACAATATTAACCTCATCAAACCCTGGAAGGACCGAGAAAGCCTGGTGGCTGCAAGGGAGTTCAGAAGTCCCCAAACAAGGAGTTACCCCCGTCCGTATCGCGAATCGTCCTTGTCAGAGGCCAGAGACAGGAGGTCAGGTGACTCCTAACAGAGAAACCGAGGTGATTTCTCTGAACTGGTTCTGGCCTGGAATAGATTCATCCAACATGACATTGTCACCGAGTCCTGGCAAAAGGTGGGGTTTGAGACATACAGGGTACCGGAAGCCCAATGCAAGCCATATCAGAAGAAGTGAGGAATATCTAGCCCTAGGTGGTAATAGAGAAGTCCCAAGTGGGGTGGTCGAGCCCCATCGTGATATTCCTAAGCCAGATGGTAGGCTTGCAGTTTTGTAATGATTTCCGAAATGTTGAATTGAAATCTCCAATTCGATGCCTCTACCCCATGGCCAATGGTCGACGAGCTGCTCGAGAGAGGTTGGCACACAGCGAAGGTATATGACCAACCTTAACCTCACCAAAGGGTAATAGGCAGGTTCCCCTCACAGATTAGGCCAAGGAGAAAACGCATTTTCCACCCAGAGGGATCACTTCCAGTATGTGTCCCTTCCCTTGTTTACATGGGCCCCTGGACCTTTAGAGGCTAATGGACAATCATCCTGAGCCGCATAAAAAATACGCCGCTGCATACCTGTATGATGTGGTGAGCTATTAGTCCCGATGGGATTTCCATCTGTGAAGGTGCAATCGCGTTCTAGAGCGATAGGGCCGCTGGGATAACGGCCAATCCACACAATGTGCGATCAGGGCTTAGAGGAGGTTCGCTACCCGTACAACATCGGCCGAGCGTCATAAAACCCCAGGTAGATTAAGCTCGAAAGCCATCAGAATGGGCCTCAACCCTGTGTCCAAAGAAAACAGGTTAAGCCCTTCCTTGCATTGCAGGACTACTACAGGAGGTTTGTGCAGGCTTTCGCCACAATAGCTGCCCCTCTCACAGACCTCAACAAGCGGAGCAAAATCTCACCAGTCGCTACAAAATTGAACCCGGAGGCTGAACAAGCCTTTCTGAAACCAGGAAGGTTGCCTGTAAGAGACCTCTAATGGCTACTCCCTGATTTCAGAAGGGAAATTCATAGTACAGACGGATGCACTCCAGAGGTGGTTTAGGTGCAGTCCGTCCCAAAGGGTTTAATGCGTGAAGCAGCACCCCCGTCAGAATACCTCAGCGGAAGCTGTCAGAACAGAAAATAACCTACTCGATTGTAGAGAGGAGTGTCCTGCTCTGAAAATGGGCAATCGAGTCGCTGAGGTTCTTATCTAGTGGGGAGGCAACTTTAGGGTGATCACTGATCACTCCCCATTGAAAATGGATGCGCCAAAACAAAGGGAAGAACACGAAGGTAACCCGTGGTTCCTGGCCTACAGGACTATAAGTTCTGTGTGGAACACCGGTCCTGGGTCCCAACAGCTACATCTCAGATGCGTTATCAAGAGTGCATAGTTTCGGGGCACAAGGTGTTCTCGCCCCACGGGTCTAAGCAGAGGGGGGGATATGTAAGTGGCAACAGCAGGAAGGGTGTACAATGGAGTGTACATCTCCGGCCCAGGGTCCTGGCATGCACCTATTTCGATGTCTCCAGGTAAGAGCCTTGGGGGAATCGAAAAAGGCAAAATTCAAGTAGGTGTCACAGTTTAGACTGTCGACATATGTTTTAACATTGTAATATGTTAGCTATGGCTTCCAGCCCATCTTCCTGGGTCCGGACCCTGCATGGGAGTGAGCATAGAGCAGGTGGGATTTACCTGGAGTAATAAAGTTCAGCAGGTAAGCTGAGTAAGGTGGTTACAACCCCTGACTACCTTTAAGTCTTGGGTGGAGACATGCTGGGAAACCAGCAGGGAAAACTTACAGGCTGTCAGTAAGTTGGTCTATGTTAGTTAGAGCCCAGACGGGCAGGCGTTTATTTTTGTTTTATGTTTGTGCATGCCTTGCACTTGTATTTCTGTTTTCTGCTAATAAAATACAGAGGCCCTGTATTTTTACACCTGCAATCCGTCTCTGTCTCTGCCTGAAAACATGTGTCACGATCCCAGAGCCGCTAAAGCTCACATGACACATATTTAATTACTTAAACACAAAATGCAATGACTTACAAGATATACAAAACATGATAAACATAATCCTACAAACAGAGAAAACATAAATTAACCACATTCTAAAAACGATTTTAGATTCATTGTCTCATTTAACCCTTTAGGGGCACACAATTCTAAACTATATATCCAAAACGCCTCTCTTCGAAGCAATTTGATAGAGATGAAGCATCATCAGCCACTACTTCCTCCAATGCACACCATCTCAAGTCACGGTTTTTCTTCCAAGAAGTGACGCTCTACGGTTGTTTCACCATATTTTTTCATATGTTTTTCTTCCTCTCCTACTGACCCTTTCCTCACAAAAACTCTAAAATTAGACCTATGCTCATTAACTCACGTTTTAATCATGCGACCAGTCTGTCCGACATACACATTACCACAAGGGCACTTCAGTAAATACACCACTCCGCTTGATCTACATGTGAAATATCCTTACATTGGAATTGAATAACCTTGGGTTGGATGATTATAGATGGACCTTTTTCAAAAAAACGATTTAAAAGCGATCAAAAAGCCTTGTTCCCCCAAAAACGATACCAATAAAAATATCAACTCAAGTCCCTACACAGCTCCATACACAGAAAAATAAAAAGTATGGCTCTCAGACTATGGCGATGCAAAAACATGTCTTCCTGTTTGAATAAAAGTGTTTTTATTGTGTAAAAGCAGTAAAAAAAAAATACAAATTGGATATCGCTGTAATCAATCCATTATGCTCTGCTACTTCTGGCCAGATCCTTATTATATGCATCAGTGCTCATTTACCTACAATATTTTCTCTTATTGCTCTCCAAACCATTGATTCACATTCTATCACCTATTTCCTTTACTATCTCAATATTTCCATTATTGACTACACTATGGATTAAGGTTTAATATCATAAACTGAAACGTCATATTTGAGTCACAATTCAACAATTTCACTTTATTGATATAATGTCTGTAAATATAATTTATTCCAATACAAAAGTTTTAAATCTTCATTTGTGTGATTTGGACTTCTTCAATCCTCTGTAACTTGGGGTTGCAATATCCCTTCCAGGAGCACCGACATCCACTTGAATGTTTTTATTATTATTATTATTTATTTCTTCTCTTTATATCAAGCCAAACCCCCTCCACAGAAGATCACGCCCATTCCACCCAACTGTGTAACAGCTCTGGAAGAAAACCAATTGATGGGTTTGCCGTCACCCAGCGTTTCTGGATGTTGGATAGCCTATTCAGCATCCAGGAGAGTTGGGACATACAAACAGACTGTGCATGAACATAAACCACTACACTACTACCAATATTTCCACAATACATTGACCATATACAATGGTCAGGATACCAGTGTAACACAGACTCTGTAGATTTTCCTCCATCTACACTGACTTTATATAATGGTAGACATTTCTCACCAACAGTCCCCGATTTGGGCGGTGACATTCACGAATTTGGAGTGTGTCCCGCATCCCGAGTCAGGAGCTTAAAGTCCCGATTCTCCAGATCTGAGACCTGTGCTGCCACAAGCACACACACCACCTCCTGCTCACAGTGTAGTTAGTGTTGAGCAGCGCGTGGTTTTCCCCTATTGATGAGCACAGCCGGGCAGTGCTGCTGGCTCCTCCCCCTCCAGTTTCAGTGTGTTTTTCTAGCAGCTCGTGCTGTCTATAAAAGGTAGAACCATCATGTCCAGCATGTGCTCCTGGGCTCTCCAGATTGCCAGCTCTCATAAAAACTACCAAAAAATAAAACCAAAAATTTTTCTGCTTGAAGTGTTTAGGGTTTCCCACAGTTACGGAGGCGGGTGCTGCACTAATCATTTTTTAAATGTACTGACCCCTAGTTCGTATACGCCCCACCCCACATGTGTCAATGACTGACCACATCCATCACGTGTCTCGTAGCAACCCAACATCACGTGTTGCCTAGGACCCCATCCATATGTGTCAGTATACTCCCCATCCCAAACCGTCACTATACTGACCCAGTCTATCTGTGTCATGTAGCAACCCAAGTCCATCAATTTTTCGTAGGACCCCCAGTCCATCATGTGCGCTGTACTGGGGTGGTATTATTCAGTCATGTATGACCATTATATCAGGGATTCTTCACAAACTTTTATCTTTAAAAATTTATGGATTTTGTTTAACAATCATTACTTTATATAAATACATATTTTTAACCCATAATGGTGGTTTTTTTGGCGTGGGCATGAAGTGGGGGCTACTTTTTTGGCTTTTTTTTTAGGGGTTTTTCCCCTTTATAATCATTACCTTTTGGTTTGAGGGGTGGGCCGATGTGTCCCTCTTTGCATCTCAAAAGTTGGAGGTAGGTGGAGCTCCCCGTGTACTTTGCTCTTAGACTACATTTTTCCTAATACAGCGACCATATATGGAGATACAATTTTTCCCGGCTCTGCAAATGTATATTTCCCCAAAGGGAAAGATCTTTAGGGGTGTAGGAGAAAAATTTTTGTACTGTTTTTTTTTAATGTTTTTATTTTTTATACAGGGTTTTCCTTTAAACTATGTCGACTCATTGGATTTGTTGGACCTGTTGGATTTATTTCTGTAATAAAATAGTGAAGAGGGCTGTAACGGGTTGGTGGATTCGCTGACCAAAGCAAACGATGATAGCTAACCACCCAGGGAACGGGGTCTAAAACCCCCGGGTTTTACAGAGCCCGCCGCAAAGCGGGATGGACTTGCGGCGGCGGAAAGGTACCAGGTCGTTACCCCCCACGTGACTGGCTTGCGATGGCGGCCGGGTAAAACTTGGAAGAGTGGACCCAAAACTTGTCGGGGCAGGAAAGTCGTGGCAGGCGGCCGAGGTTTGTGGCAGAGACAAAACGGTCAGGCCAGGCGGCAAACAGGCAAGGTCAGGAAAAGTACGAAAAGGACTGGTACACGGGTAATCAATACGGACTCCCAAAAACTTTAAAAATAAAAACCCCC
>JAODAL010038277.1:0-39411 GCA_025379985.1 Phyllomedusa bahiana
GTCATTCCCAAAGTCCTACTGGGCAGTTGTAAATCCCTGGGACTAAAAGGAAGAACACTGTTGATTTTTGTCTTAGGGTTCTTCCCCCAAACCCGCATTTTCACAGGTTTTCGCTAGAAACATTTCGTTTCTAATCCTAGTTGGCTGTAGGAAATTAGAGGGTTTTAAAGAATAGTTTGTGATTTGCCGTCTTTTAATAAGAGAACTTTCAAAAACTCTTCCATACTTTTTAAATTTGTTATCTTCTGAACATGGATCGAAATGCAGGTGGTAAGCGAGCAAAGGGGGGGTTTAGGACAGGGAGGTAGAGGTAGAGGAAAAGGGTGCTCCTTCCAGTGCTGGCGACAACACGCATGCAAGCGGATCGTCGGTTGCAGGACCATCAGGCCTGTCATCGCTGGGTCAGGGCTCTGTGAATCTCAGTAGCGAACAGCGTCGCCAATCTGTTCTTCAGTGGTTAATGCAACCTGCATCCAGCAGTCTTACCTCCTTGTCCTCTCAGTCACGGCCACAAATGTCGTCATCAGCACCATCAGCATCCGTCCAACATGAAGAGAAGGCAGCCCAAATGTCAACTCGTGTACCCACCACTATGGATAATCCATTTCTGAAGGCCTCTTGGGGTAAGAAGGCATTTTCAAAGATCAAGAGGCCAAAGAGGAGGATTTTGTCTGCTCTGACGCCCATTACTGTTGCCTATCAGAGGAGGAGAAGGAAGCCACTCAATCGGCAAAAATCCCAGACGGTCGGCAACGCCTTGCAGTGCCTCTTGCTTGTAGCTCGCAGCTCCTGGATGTAGAATGTCAGGACGAGGAACTCACCTGTGTTGTTTGATGATGATGATGACGACATTGCGGATCCAACGTGGTCTTTTCAGCAGAATTTGCTTGCGAACGCTTCATCACTGGACGAGGAGGAAGACGTTTGGGTAGTGTCAGAAATGGTCCCAGCCTAAAAAAGGGAGAGGGCTGTCGCAGAAGTCCGCTGAGATGATTCTCCAGCCACGATCAGCAAAAAAACACCGCTCCTCGCTTATCCCCTCGAAAAGGTCCAGGACCCTAAGCCCGGGCCTTTTTAGAGCAAGCCCTGATGCACCACTTATGCCGCCTTTGCCGTAAACGCATAAGTAGAGGCAAGAATCTTAGGTGTTTAAAACCCCCACCAATATGTCTAGTCACATGCAGCGAATGCATGAGTTGAAATGGAGGGAACACTGGCCAAAAAGGCCCACACCGATACCCGGGCTTCCAACCACTGTCACACCCTCTGTCTCCGCTCCTCCTCCTCCGCCACCACCAAGCGTTCCTCAGTGCCCATGTCTCTCAGAGTCATGATCAGGATCAGCCTCCGCTTCAGCCTCCACCGTCGCCCGAGTCCACCAGCCCACCAGAGACCCATCCTACCCCTTCTCCTTCCACCAGTTTGATGACTTGCACGCCGTACAGCGGCCAGTCTAGCAGCCAGCCTTCTGTCTTCCAGGTTTGGGAGCAGAAGAAACACTTTAACCCAACCCATCCCAAGGCCAAAAGCCCCGAATGTCGGCATTTGCCAGGCTTTTGGCCTTGGAAATGTTGCTTTCCGTCTGGTGGACACAGATGGGTTCCTCCACGTCATGGACCTTGCCTGCCCCCAATAACAGATGCCGAGCAGGCATTTCTTTGCCAGAAAAGCCGTCCCTGCCTTGGCCAGCCACGTGTCATCTAAAATTTCAAGCGCGTTGTCTGCATCTGTGGCCGGAAAAGTCCATCTGACCACCGACACATGGACTAGTAAGCACTGGGTGAGCTGGGTGGATGTCTCTGGTGGTGACGGTGGCTCTCAGGCTCGGCGCATGCTCTTCAAAACCGCAGGGATGGTGCAGGGTTCTTTCCCCCAAGGTCCCTGGTGGCATCACGTGCCCAAGAGAAACCAGGCCATGTTGAAATTAATCTGTCTTGGAGTCCGCCACACAGGTCAGGAGCTGTGGACGGCTCTCCGCAACGAGACCGAGCGCTGGCTGGGTGACAAGAACCTTGTGTCAGGCAAGTTGATGTGCGATAACGGTCGAAATCTGCTGGCCGCCCTTAAGATCGGTAGGCTGGAGCACATCCTTTGCCTGGCACATGTCATGAATCTTGTCGTCCAGAAATTTCTAAAGGCTCCCCGGGTCTAGACTGCCTGCTGAGGAAGGCTCGAGGTCTGAGTTCGCACTTCCGCCGTTCGCACCCTGCTTCGTCCCGCCTAGCTGCGTTGCGCGTTTAGCTCGGCCTCCCCGTCAACCGTCTCATTGTTGACGTTTGGGAACAAAGCTGGAATTCCACCCTCCACATGCTCCAGGGGATTGTGGCAGCAGCGCAATGCCATTACGCAGTAAAGAAGTGACACATGGCCTGACAAGCAGCTGTGCGGACCTCGGGGTGTTGAGCCACCGAGAGTGGAGGCAGGTGAAAGAACTCTGTACCATCCTTGCCAGTTTTGAAGAAGCCACCAAAATGGTCAGTGCGGACAATGACCTTGTCAGCATGAGCATTGTGTTGATCTTAGTTCTGGAACGATCGTTGGACACTCTGAAACATCAGGTCCCGCCAGCGACGGAGGAGGAGATGGACACAGATGCGTCACATAATCTCCAAAAATTTGGGAATCTCGCAAGAGAACAGAGAATGACTTTTGATCACTATATTTACTATTTTGCCATAGGCAAACTTAAACTCTATCAGTTCTCTATCTGTAAAGCACTAAAACCTAACTTTTATTATGTATAACTCTTAACCTCTATGCACACTATTTAAAAACCTGATTTCTAACCTCATCATTTGACCCTTTTTGCTTCTGAAAGAGGTTAGCTGGCGAAACATGTCGGGCAGGTCAGATAGGACGTTTTAAATTGTGATTTCTTACCTCTGTCTACAAGTGTCACCCGCTGCAGGGGTGTCACAAGGGGGCCTTATTTGTTCTGTGTCCATAAGATTAGGGACGACTGCCCAAGTAGTAGCTTGGGATCCCTTACTGGAGCTAGTACTTTGCTATAGACATAAGGCTCTCCTGTTAATAGGTGGTGCTCCACCAGACTTGATAATAGAAAGGTAGTTATTCCCTCTTTCAGAAGCAAAAAGGGTTAAATGATGAAGTCAGAAATCAGGTTTTTAAATAGTGTGTATAGAGGTTAAGAGTTATATATAATAAAAGTTACGTTTTAGTGTTTAACAGATAGAGAACTGATAGAGTTTAAGTTTGCCTATGGCAAAATAGTAAATATAGTGGACACAGATGTGGACATGGAGCCTTTCTCTCCGTCGAATCCAGAAGGCCCGACAGTTTCACAATTTTATCGGTCTTCATTAGGCAGTGGTTCGGGGTCCAGGGCTAGTGCAAGGCGGCGCATCAGCTCTCAGGGTGCATCATCTGAGGCAAGTCAGGGCTGTGTTGAAGCTGTGCCGGAGGAAGCGGAGGAGGAGGAGGAGGTATTCCTGGACACTGACGTTACCGACGTCCCTGCCTTGGAAAGAGGTTGGCGCGAATTTGAGGTGGAGGAGGAAGATGAGGAAGATCAGTTTGCTAGTGCCCCTCGACCCTGAGGCTTGGGAAATCAAGGCTCCATCTCTCACATGAGTGCTTGGATGCTCCATTTCCTCCAACATGATCCTCGCATTAAGGCCATCAAAATGAACAACAGTTACTGGGTGGCCACCCTCCTGGATCCCCGGTACAAAACAAAACTCAGCACTTTCCTTCCACACACCCAAATAGAGAGTAAAATGCAGGAAATGGAGACCTTGCTGATTGATCAACTGGAGACATCTGTTTCGTCTGCTTCACGTTCTTCAAATGTCATGGTGGAACAACGTCAGCGACGTGACAGCAGTAGAGTGCCAAGTAGCCGTAGCGGCAGCAGCAGCAGGCAATGTGGCAGAAGCCTAATGGGTGACCTCTGGCAATCTTTATTTACCACCTCACCAACGCATGTAATGCAGGGCACACATACAACAAACAGAGTCCGGCTTAAGATCATGGTGCACGACTATCTGCGTCTCAACACCGATGTTTTTGGATGTGTTCCGGACCTAATCGACTTCTGGGTATCCAAAATGGGTGAATGGCCCGAGCTCGCTCGCCACGCCATAGAGGTGTTGTCCTGCCCAGCAGCCAGCGTCATATCTGAGCGGACCTTCAGCACAGCTGGAGGAGTCATTACAGAAAAACGCATCCGGCTTTCCACAGGTAATGTGGATCGTTTGACTTTCATCAAGATGAATCAGGCATGGATCTCTGATGATGTTGTGGCCCCAATTGCCGAGGTCACCGATTAGTTGCCAGTCTACTTCACATTCCTCTTCAAACAGAAATGGTCCTCTTGAAAACTTTTTTTTTAAATGATCATTTCTCTCTGCAATTTTTATTCTCAGTTCCCAAAAGTTTATTTTGCTGGTGTTGCGGTGTGGAGACTGTAAAAGACACCAAGGTTTCATGACAAATCCGTATTCCATTTACTCACTTTATCTTTAGAATTTTTCACATTGGCAATGGTTTTGAGGTCATGTTGCTGTGAGATATAGCTATAATTATGGTCCTTTGGAACAGAAATGTGGCTTCTAAGTGGCATTTCTCCTTCACAATTTTTAACAGTGAAGTCATTTTTATAATTTTTTGGGTCATGCTGCTTTGAAATGCAGCACTAATAGAGGTCCTATTCTAATGAATGTTGTTTCAAACATACCTTTGTTCTTCAAAATTGTCAAGAGTGGCTCAAGGGTAATGTTTTCAATTTTTGGGGGCATTTTGCTGTGAAATGTAGCTATACTACAGGTCCTATTCTAAAAAATGTGGTTTCTAACAGACATTTGTTCTTCACAATTGTCAAAAGTGGCTCATGGGTGATGGTGCTGTCAAAAACAGGAATAGGTAGGACACTGTTAATGGACACATATTGCAAAATTACTTGTTTTTGCAAGATCTTTAAAATAGCTAGCAATCCGTGTAGTGAGACAACCCATTTAATACAATTAAAAAAAAGAGAAACAAAGACGTGGTGGGATTCCATCCTATTTTAAAAATGTGTTTTCTAGAATTAAACTACTAAAAATCTGGCATGTACAAAATAGCTGATACAAATATTCCTCTGATTTGTACAAGGGAGGTACAGGAAGACTTGAACAGATGTAGGTTACCCAGGACAGGTATAGTCAGTGTCCAGTTCAACTAAAATGGTGGTTGAAAGACTCCTTTTTCTGGCACTTTTTAAATCTGGGGGTCTGATAGGTTTAATGGTCATACTGTGGTACAGAACAGGTATAGTCAATGTCCAGTTCAACTAAAATGGTGGTTCAAAGACTCCTTTTTCCGGCACTTTTTAATCTGTGGGTCATGCAGGTTTAAGGACATGCTGCGGTCCAGGACAGATATAGTCAATGTCCATTTCAACTAAAATGGTGGTTAAAAGACTCCTTTTTCCAGCACTTTTTAATCGGTGGGTCAGACAGGTTTAATGGTCATACTGTGGCACAGAACAGGTATAGTCAATGTCCAGTTCAACTAAAGTGGTGGTTCAAAGACTCCTTTTTCCAGCACTTTTTAATCTGTGGGTCATGCAGGTTTAAGGGTCATGCTGCGGTCCAGGACAGATATTTTCAATGTCCAGTTCAACTAAAATGGTGGTTAAAAGACTCCTTTTTCCGGCACTTTTTTAATCTGTGGGTCAGATAGGTTTGGGGCTCATGCTGCGTTCCAGGACAGGGATATTCAATGTCCAGTTCAAGTAAATGATGGTTCAAATCATACTGCCTTCTGCCACTTTTTAATTTGTGAGTCATGCAGGTTTAAGGGTCATGCTGTGGTACAAGACAGGGATAGTGAATGGTCTGTGACTTTTTTTCTGTGGTTTTTATAACCTAAGTGTGTTGCCTAAGATGTAGCACGTATCCATTTGACTGTTGTGGATGTTAATTCCAGCTTCTCCAGCCCTGTTTGGTGTAAGAATGAAGGTGTTGTTCCTCTCCCATAGACTTTAATGGTCATCGGTGATAATCTATTATCGACATCGAAATCGTCTTGATAATTCCCGATATCGACTTTTACCCATGACAAACAACGTAATCGCTCATCACTATCTTAAAGGGAAAAAAAGTTTTCTCATAAACAGAGAAAGGGATTCTTTACTTAGAGCATGAAACTGTGGAACTCCTCCCAGAGGAAATTGTCATGGTGAATTTCAATAACAGAGTTAAAAAAGGGGTTTGGATGCATTTCTGGACGTAAAAATACAAGTTAAAATGACTGGGTTTTTTGGAGTGGGGTCTTAAATTCAGGATATTCGATTGCCAGTTTGGAGTCGGGAAGGTTTTTTTTTTCCCAAAATAGACAATTGGCTCCTGCCTAATTGGGTTGTTTTGCCTTGCTCTGGATCAACTCTTTAGCACACTAGGCTGAACTGGATGGACGTCTTGTCTTTTTACGGTCTTACAAACTATGTAACTCCCGCAAATAGAATAGGCCTCCAGCAATCCCAGTAGATGTGGTATTGCTGGAGGTTCTTTAAATGCAAGTGACTGTAGGCTAGTGTCAAGAGACGCCTGATACCACTGAGTGCTGGAAGGAGAGTGGCAGCAGGATGATTTTATACCCCTTAGTGCCGTAGCCAGTTTTGACCTCCCTCACAACCCCCTTTTTTTTTAAATCTGCCCATTGCACTTTATGTGAGAAAAATTTTTTGAACATCACCAACCATGTGTTTCGATGTTATATCGGACATATTTGCTTTAAACCCCCTTAAAGGAGTTGCTCATTACGAGCTTTCAGCCTGTCATGTCCCTGGTAATTTGAACTGAGGGGCGTGCTTTTTGGCCCTTCTGTTCTGCCCCCCTCTCCCCCCCCCATCGCACCCCCGGCAGCTACGTAACTTCATACAGGGGGGGGAGGGGTTTGCCTCAGAGTTCACCCTGTGGTGTCTGCCTAGGTCTGTTGCAGGGAGGGGCTGATCTATGAGGTGAATGGTGTGCTAATAGAGCAAGAGGAGAAAGTGTTCCCAAAATTCCCCTGCTTAGCTTAAAATTCCCACACTCCAGCAACAAAAAGGGAATGTTACTATACTCGGGATGTCTCACTAATACGGAGAACATAAATATTCACATCCCCCGATCCAATATATTAGTATATCACAGTTCCAAAGAATATCATGATTAATAACAGACAGGGTCACTGCTGTTTCCATCTATCTGGTAAGAGCAGGAGGAAGCAGGGACACCAGGGGTTAAACCAGGGAGCTCGGGCACAGACGCCAATTTTTTTAAAAAAAAAAAAAGGGAGGCCTCCTCCCCTTCTTCAAATTGAAGCATTCAGACCTGACAGCCAGTAAGATAAGGGCAACAGGGCGGGTGCTATAGAGATTTTAAAGCTATGTAGTAATACTAACAGGGCTAGCTCAAAATCATAGACATTTGTAATGAAACATATATTGCAAAGCTGCTTGTTTTTTAAAATCTTTAAATTAAAACCCAATCATTGAGCGAACAACCCCTTTTTAAACCAAAAAGCCTAAAAACAGTTAAGACCAGCAAATTTTTTTAGCTTTTCCTCCTTTTTCGTTCAAAATCAAGAATTTTTTTTTTTTTAAAAGACACAGTTGTATGAGGGCCTTGTTTTATTCGGGACAAATTGTACTTTTTGGGGGACTAGTTTAGGTTCACTTATAAATTACTACAGATTTTTTTAACTTTTTTTTTTAATTTTTGTTTAAATTGATTTACACCATTCCCATTCCCCACTTAATAACTTGTTAGATTAATTTTACAAGTTGTTACAGTCGTGTGGATACCTAATTTTTTTGTGTGTAATGTATGCATAACTATTTTTTATTACATATTTATTTTTAATTTATTATTTATTTTATTTATATTTTTCTACACTTTTTATGTTTTTTTTTTTTCTTTTTTTTTTTAAATACCACGAAGGGATAACTGTTTTAAAACCCTTTTTTTATTTTAATGTATTTCCTATTCATATATGCAATACTATAATCTTGTCAGTTTGACACAAGCAGCAATCAGGGCATTACACAGTCTGCCCTGATTGCTGGCTTCTTACACAGACAGCCCTGGGGCTATTCTAGGTCCCCAGGGCTGACTGTGCAGCCATTCCCAAGGCTCTGTTGGGTCAGTGGGAGTCCTGCTCCCCGGCGCTTGCAGAGGCCAAAAGACACCGCTGTAGACGAATGACCTGCAACGCCAGACGCCAAAAGTTGGTGGCCGGTCATTAAGGGGTTAAGTTAGTAACAAATTTTGGTCCATACAATCCTTTATTATTTGTGAAAAAGATCAAATTATTGTGAAAATTTTGAAAAATTAGCCATTTTCATAATTCAAAAATGTCTGCATGTAAGACTGATAGTTATACCACACAGAATATTTTAGAAATGTCTTTTTATTTTTTTTTACGACATTACGGGGCTTAGAAAGTAGTAATTTTCAAGAAGATTTGCAACATAGACTTTTTTTCAGGGACCAGTCCAGTTCTGATGTGGCTCTGAGGGGCCTGTATGTTAGATACCCCCATAAACAGTATTTAGGAATTTTATTTTCCATTAGGTGTTTCACAGAAATTAAAGTACAGTGGAGGTGAAATTTCAAAATCTCACATGGTACATGGTAGCTGTGACCAGGGAAATGCAACTCAACATCGATTCCCCCAATTCTACTATTTGTAGAGATATCCCATATGTGGCACTAGTGTGCTATTTGACTCAACTACAAGCCTCAGAGTAGGAAGAGCACCTACTGGACATTATGGTCTTATTTTCATTACGATTTTCTTTGGCCACCATTACAGGTTTACGGGCAACCCAAGGTACTAAAACTTAGTAAACATCCCTAAAAAGACCCCACATTGGAAACTACATCTATACTTAAGGAATATATCCAGGGGTGCAGTGAATATATCGACCCCACAGGTCTTTCACAAATTTTTTTAGCGTTAGGCTGTGAAAATGAAAAAGGAAATTTTTTTTCCAACAATCTGCAATTTTAGCCGAAAATGTTTAATTTTTACAAGGAATCCTGTAAAAAAGCACTCCAAAATTTGTTATGCAATTTCTTCCAAATTCATCAATACCTACATGTGGGTGCAAACCGCTGTTTGGGTGCATGGCAGGGAGTACAAGGGAGGGAGCGCTATTTGACTTTTGGAATGCAGATTTTGGATTCAACACCCCTCATGGATCTCACGTAGGGGTGTATTGTGCATTTTCGGTGCACAGGTGTTCCATAGATTTTTAGCATTAAGATGGTTAATTAATTTGACACTCTGGATATGACTGACAGAATTATTCTATTTCTCTATATATCCCTGGCCAGTAAAAATTCCGCTCAATTCGCTCTTTGGTTTTTTCCACCCCAAGGTGCCCACTCAGCACATGGGAATGACCAAGCTCCAGCACCATGGGTATGTGCGACTGTGGCACCACAAGCTGTTCTACCAACTCAGTCTGGGTTTTCTTTACCCTTTAACGTAAATCCTCATGTACCACAAAATGTGGATACCCCAACTCTATGCCTGGTTTTTGTTGAACCCCATTTATGACTTTTACACTCTTCCAAGCGCTTGCTAATTTGTGATCCCTTATCTGCTTTGTACCAAAGTTCCCTCTGGCAACCTGCAAGCTGGAAAACTCAATTTCTAGGGGATTTTACTCTGTATTTCCAGCTAAGACCTCTAATGAAAAACTATCTGCCCCCTCCAATACCAGTGTCCCATCACTTACAGTATCACCAAAATTTTCTACATTTTGAGTTTTCTTTTTCACCTTGGCCCACTTATTCTCCCACATATTCCAAAATAAGGGAAAATCACGGCCTATTATCACAGGGTACGTTAAATTATTTACCACACCAACTTCATTGTTCACAGACCCACATGGAGTCTCCACTGTGACTATTGCTATGGAATAGTCCCTAGTGTCCCTATGTACCAGTTCCCGTCAGTGCCAGCAGGCTACCTGGCCCGTGGCCTAGAACTTAAGTCTTTATTTGTACTTGGCATCTGCCTACTGGGACGCTCTGAAAAAATGCCACCCTCCTTAGGATCCAGTGTCCCCCCTTTAATAGCAGAGACTTACCGTATGTCGGTCTCTTCTGATTCCTAGGGGTACACAAGTCCTGGAGGAAGTCCTTACTGGCCGTAAACCTTTCCACCATGGAAACCAGGTTGTCCACATTTTTTGGGTCAGTATATCCCAGGCACCACTGAATCCTCACCAGCAAGGCCCGCACAAACCGGTCACAAACCAGACACTTACTGGTAAGGTGAAACAGGTCATACATCTGTGACCTCGCTGGTTTCTCCGTGTCATACTCCCAGGTGAAGACGTGCCGTGCACGAACAGCCAAGGTCACGCCAAGCCGGGCTAGTATTTCTCCCTCTAACCTTGTATACACCTTGGTGTACTAGACTCGGACGTCAAAGTACGCCTTTTGGGGTTCCCCCGTCAGGAAGGGCGCCACCACATCAGCCCTCTGGTCTTGAGGTAGCTGCTCCCCTCGGTGATCCTCTCAAAGGTGCTCAGGCAGGCTTCGACGTCATCCGTAGCCGTCATTTTTGTCAGTGCCCCCTGTACACGCTGACAGGGGGGCCAGTTGCAACCCCTGAGACATCCCTTGTCTCTCTGTCAAAGCCTGCATCTGCTATTGCAGCTTCTGGTTCACCCTCCGCTGCTCTGTGGCGGTGTCCTGGTGCGCCTGCACAAATAGACAATTAGTCTCATTTTGGAGTTTTACTGCTTCGTCGTGCACCGTTTTTTGTTGCACAGTGGCCTCCTGTTGCGCAGTAACAGCTTGCTGGAGGTGGCGAGTTGTTTGGACCAACTGCTGGATCAGCTCCTCCAACTTGGCAGTTTTGGCCTGCAGCATAGTTGCCGGTAGTGTATGTAGTGGCTGCCGCTCTGGGATTGCAGTAAAGTCCAATGTAGACAGAGACACAGACAGGTTTTCTTGGTTTAAACACGGGTCCGCTCGTGTTTAATTAGCACAACAGGTATTACAGCATACAACGTGTGCCAAGCATAAACAGAAATAGTATACAAATAAACACCTGCTCATCTGAGCGCTAGCTCACACAATGTAGTTTCCCTCACTATACCTTGTAGTCACTTGTAGTCACCAACTGGCTGTATGAAAGCTCCTGGATATCTCCAGGGTGTTCCTGTCCAGGTCAAACTCCTTATCCTGGCTATCAGAACACTGGTCAGCTGACTAGCTTACTTATAAAGGCCAGCTAAACCCTAGCCTGGAACACGGGGAGTAAGCATCCACCCAACACTTTGCTCACCATACTACCTCTAAACGAGTGCCAATCACTTACTGTGGCTGACACAACATAAACAAATGGCTCTTCCCTCACCAAGGCTAGGTAACCTTGGTGACATGTCACTTATTACCTTTTCACCATGTGTAGGCAAGAAACCTAGCTGCAATATACACACCATTATGGATCTTCCCAGCTGCCACCTTACACTATATCTGGAGCTCGTTAAGGGCTGGTTTTTTGAAGACTGAGTTGACTTTTTTATAGGTACCATTATGAGGCTAATATGATGCTTTGATTACTTTTTATCAAGGTTTTTGTGAGATGCTTTGAACAAAATACAGCACTCCTGGTGGTGTTCTTTATTTTTATTTTTTACAGTGGTCACCAGGAGGTATTCTTGACATGCTAGCTTTACTCATCATGTCAATACGATTATAACAATACCCAATTTGTATTTTTTTAATTTTTTTTGCAAAATAAAAACAAAAGGGAAAACACGTTTTTGCATCTCCATAGTCTGAAAGCCATAAATTTTTTATTTTTCAGTTTGCAGAGCTGTGTACGGGCTTGTTTTTTTTTTGCAGAATGAGTTTTCATTTTTCTTGGTATAATTTTTGGTGGGACAAGGCTTTTTGATCACTTTTAAATTGTTTTTTTTGGAAGGCAGGGTGAAGAAAATATTGCAATCCTAGTAGTGTTTTTTCTTTTTCTTTTTAACAGTGCCACCATGCAGTATACAAGAAAAGTTTGTTTTACTCTGTGGTTCCATATGATTACATCGATATCCAATTTACAGATGAAACCAGAAGTTTACATACACTATATAAAAAAACAAACAAATATGCATGTTTTTCTCATTATCTGACATAAACCCAGAAAAAAACCTTAAATTCCGTTTTAGGTCAATTAGGATTCCCAAAAATTTATTTTATATTTGCCAAATGACAGAATAATGAAGAGAGAATTTTTAAGGCTTTTATACTTTCTGCAAAGTGAAAAGGTTACTACAGTTCATAAGTAATTTGGTAGCTTTGGCCCAAAACTTATGACTTGGGTCAAATATTTTGAATATCCTTCCACAAGCTTCTCACAATAGTCGGTAGGAATTTTGTCCCATTCCTCCTGACAGAACTGATGTAACTGAGCCATGTTTGTAGATTGTCTTGCTCGCACCTGCCTTTTCAGTTTTGCCCACACATTTTAAATAGGATTGAGATTAGGGCTTTGTGATGGCCACATGGAAAAAAGAGTTAATGTCTAAAATATATCTTTTATTAATAATAACTTAAAAAATCTACCCCACTATGTGGTTTCCCCACTCTATTTGTACTGTTTATGATCTCATCGTGATACGTAAAAACTTCCTAATAAAAATCTATGGTTAAAAAAAAAAAAAAAATCTACCCCACTAACAAATCTATCTTAAACTACCAGGGCGATACTGTAAAATAAATAAAGGGCGCTCTTGCCTGGAACCTGTCCCTAGGAAAATTTACAAATATGATCCCCTAGTCTGGTCCCAAAATGTTTCGACCAGCCTGTAAAAACTATACCTGGTCACCTCAGGGGACCAAAATGCAGGAATTCAGACTAAAGGTGTTCAAAAATAATTTTCAAAAAATATACTACAGGTATACTGTGCTTAATCCAAGATACATTATAAAATGACAACACCAACTAGGGAAAAAGAGAACAAGGATGATGTAGTCATCCCAGAGAATAAGAGGTGATCATATCCAAGAAACCTCAATACCTTAGGTAAAAATAATGTACCTTACTGATATGTAGAGGAACCACTCCACTGTTTCAAGGGGTAGTGATTATAGACACCTCAATGTCATCTCTAGCCCTGTCAGGGCATTGTGGCATCGGCCACATTCAATAGTTGAGAGAGAGTCTCTCTCAACTATTGAATGTGGCCAATACTGCAATGCTGAGGTGACCAGGTATAATTTTTACAGGCTGGTCGAAACATTTTGGGACCAGACTAGAGGGTCATATTGGTCAATTTTCCGAGGGACAGGTTCCGGGCAAGAGCGCCCTTTATCGGGGCGATCATCTTGCACTTTAGGGTAGAGACTATTATTTATTATACAGTATCGCCCTGGTAGTTTCAGAGAGAGTTGTTAGTGGGGTTATTATTAATAAAATTAATTTTAGACATAACTCTTTTTTCCATTTGTTTTGATTCATTCAGAGGTTTTCTGGTACTGGCCATTCATCAAACTGTAGTAGATATAACCTTTGTGTGGCCACTCCAAAACATTGAACTTGGTTATCCTTAAGCCAATTTGTAACCAGTTGGCAGTATGCTTCAGGTCATTGTAATTGGAACACAATTTCTGCCAAGATTTAACTTCCTGGCTGATGTCTCAGATCTTCAGCTCAGTTTTGCCCCAAAATCCTTTCTTCATGATCCATCTATTTTTGAAGTGCACCAGTCCCTCCGCAGCAAAACAACCCCACAACATGATGCTCCACCTCCGGTTCACAGTGTTATATTACTTAGGGTTCCAATTTTCACCTTTTTTCCCAAATGTAATGAAAGGTCAATTATGTCCCAAACAGTTCCATTTTACTTTCATCAGACCACAGGACTCTCTTCAAAATGTAGATGTTTGTCTCTGTGTGCATTTGCAAACATTAATCTGGCAGTTATATGCTTATTTTGGAGTAGTGGCTTCTTTCTGACAGAGTGGCCTTTCAGCCCATGTTGATACAGTACTCAATTCACAGTGAATAATTACACAATCTTACCAGCTTCTGCCAGCATCTTCACAACATATTTTACTTTGGTTCTTGGGTTGATATGCACATGTTAGACCACAGCACGTTTATCTCTGAGACATAGAACCCATCTCCTTCCTGGGCAGTATGATGGCTGGACATTCCCATCTTGTTTGTACTTGAGTATAATGTTTTTACAGATGAACGACGCACCTTCAGGTATCTGGAAATTGCACCCAAGGATTAACCAGACCTGTGCAAGTCCACAATTCTCTTCCTGACATCTTGGATGATTTCTTTACACTTTTCTCTGATGTTACACACAGAAGCAGCATGTTTCTGGTGTGCTTTAAAATATATCCACGGGTATCTTTAATTAACTGAGATGTTGCCGATAAACTTATCCGAAGCTTCAAAAGACATGATATCATCATGCAGGCTATCCCAAATTGTAATAGTAATCCTAGTGTATGTAAACTTCTGACTTTGCAGAAAGTAATAAAAATGCCTTAAACATTATCTCTCTCATTATTCTAGCATTTGGCAAATATAAATAATTTTGGTAATCCTAATTGACCTAAAAGGGTTTTAAGGTTTATTCTATTTCATGTCGATAGTGAAAAAAATATGCATATTGTCTTTTTATATAGTTTATGTAAACTTCTGGTTTCAACTATATATAGTTTTTTTTATGTTGAAGTGCTTTTTTAAAAATATTTATGCATCACAATCTTCTGATAGCCATAACTTTTTAAATTTTCCATACACTAGCTGTTTTTTGCAGAAAGAACTGATGTTTTTATTGCTACCACTTTGGCATTTATATGAGTTATTGATTCCATTTTATTTGCTGTAGGATGAACGAAAGTCACAATTCCGTGACTGTTATTTTTTTTTTTATGGTGTTCACCGTGCGTGTTAAATAACATGACAGATTTATAGGGTAGGTCATTACACATGTGGAAATATGTGTATTTTGTGTATTTTTATTTTTTTTTGATTTTTTTGGGGCGATTTACATTTTTAAAGGAAATTTGGCGGGTACTTTAAAATTTTTTTTTTTACTTTTACATTTATTTTTTTCAGTATACTTTTTTCCATGGGGGGACCTTTGTACAGTGATCTTTAATACTTTTTCAATGGACAGCAGTAGATGGCAGTACACAACCTCCAATCTTTTAGCCCACATAGGAAACACGGGCACCCCGGACTTTGTTAGGCTTCTGGGCTGTCAAAGAAGCTATCAAAGCCTGTGATTGCGTGATGGGGGCTCCGATGGATTCAAAGGGAGCTCCATCCCTCTGTCTTTCCCTTAGCGCTGTACCCCTTTATTGTTTTGCGCCCACAAGGATTTTTTCCCCCGCAGGGTGAGTCAACTGCGGGCGATGCAGCTGGTAATATACAGCTGGTCCCATGCTGCGATCATGCGGGCTCCACTTGATAGACTGCACACTGTTCGACAAAGTTGAAATCGGCACGATTTTTAGGCTGATCGGAAAGTTACGATCACGCGATATTTGAGGTGAAATCGCAGATAATATTTTTACATCGCGGAATTTTCGCCGCTTCCGTCTTTTTTGGGGGCCAGCAAATCAGTTTTAAGCAAGAGCAGGGTAGCGGGGGTGTGGACGTCAGTGTGATTGTAGGGTTTGGGATTGGCGGGAAAAATCACATGACCTTTTTTTTAATAGAACACCCTTTTTTTTTCAGTATCAGTTTTCGTGCCCTAACCATAGAAAAGAGTTGCTACGTGTCCTAAATACACTCAGTCAGAGACACGTTCTTCTTTATCATACAGACAACTACTTTTACCTGTGAACATTAGATATAGGTAGATTAAAAATTTTTGAGTTCTTAGTTAGACAGAGACTTTTAAAGAAGCATCTACCTGTACAGCCGGGGGGCAGGGGGAGCGGAGAAAACACAACGAAAAAAAAGCTGGTTTTGGGAAAGGGGGTGTAATTGTGCAGCCCAGTTTCCGCTTTTGAACCTGCTTTAAAAATGGCATTTTTTTTTTACCTTTTTTTGGCCATAACCTTGCACCTGGGGTGAAATTGTCCCCTTTTAATTTTGTGAAACCCAGTTTGTTCAAAGAGCCACCTTGTACTTAAATTAGGATACAGAAATTTTTTTCCCCTAGTAACTTTTTTGGGTGTATTTTTTCATTGGGGCAAAAACCACCTTTATTATCCGTATAAATTTTAAATAGTGTATTTCATTTGTGCCCCGTTTTGTTCAAAGAGCCACCTTGTATTACTTTTGGGGATACAAACTTTCAGTAACTGTTTCGTGGTATTGCGAAAAAAAACCCAATTTCTTTCTGTGTAACTTTTGAATATTTTATGCCTCAGTAATCTCAGTTTGGCGAGTAGCACATTGTATGATATTTGTTGAAAACTAAAATTCATCCTAGGGGCAGTTTGTAAATCCCTGGACTGAAGGGAAGAAAGCTGTTGATTTTGTTTTTTGGGTTCTTCCACCGACCACTTTTCCAGGTATTTGCTAAAACATTCAGTTTCAAATCCTAGTTGGCCTGTTGAAATTAGAGGGTTTAAAATACTGCTTTTTGCCTTTCTTTCAAAAAGAACTGTAAAAAAAATTTTCCCAATTTTTTTTTTAAAATTTATATTTTTTGAACAGGGAAAGCGAAATGCGGGTGGTAAGCAGCAAAGGGGGTGTAGGAGGAAAGGGGTAGAGAAGGTGCTCCTTCCATGGGGGTGACAACACGAAACCCCGGGATCATCGTTGCGGGACCGAAGGCCTGTCATCGCGGGGTTGGTCCCCTGTGAATCTCAGAACGAACAGCTCGCCAATCGTTCTTCATTAAATTTTGAAACCTGCATCCACAATCTTACCCCCTTTGTCCCCCCAGTCCGGCACAAAGTCGTCC
Source organism: Phyllomedusa bahiana (assembly GCA_025379985.1). Classification (NCBI taxonomy): domain Eukaryota; kingdom Metazoa; phylum Chordata; class Amphibia; order Anura; family Hylidae; genus Phyllomedusa; species Phyllomedusa bahiana. The sequence goes on from JAODAL010038277.1 coordinate 16,889, forward strand.
ATCAGCATCGTCAGATCCGCCCAACATGAAGCGAAGGCCCCCCAAATGTCAACTGTGACCCACCCTGGGTAACCCTTTTTCTGAATCCCTTTTTGATGACAAAATGCGGTTGGGGTAGAAGGTTTCAAAAATCAAAGGAAAAAAGGGGATGATTTGTCTGCTCTACGCCAGTTACTAAACCCATCAGAGAGGGGGAAGGGAAATGTCATCGGAAAAAAATCCTGGGCGGTCGAAACCCCTTTCGTGCCTCTTGCTTGTAGCCCCAGCCCCTGGAGCAGAATTCAACGAGAAGTCCCTGTGTTATGTGTTAGACACTTTGCAGACCCAAACGTGGTCTTTTCACAAATTTGTTGGACGCTTCATCACGGGACAAGGAAGGAAGACAGGAGTAGTGTCAGTACGACTCCCCCCTCAAAAAGGGAGGGGGGTGCACAAGTCCCCTGAGGTTTTTCCACCAGCCAGTCACGGAAACACCGCCCTCGCTTTCGCCGCGAAAAGGCCAGGACCTCTCAAGCCTGGGTTTTTTTCGGCAACCCCTGTTTTCCCCGCATTCTTATCCCCCTTTTGCCGTAAATCTCATAGAGGGAAAAACTTATTTTTTAACCACTACCAACATGTCAGTCCATGCAGCGAATGATGAGTTGAATTGGGGGGGAACACTTGGCCAAAAAAAGGCCACACGACCCCGGGGCTTAAACCACCTCACACCCTCTGTCTCCCCCCTCCTCCTCCACCGCAAGCGTTCCTCACTGCCCATGTCTCTAGAGCAGAAAAGGTCAGCCTCCGCCCCCCCCCCCATCGCCCGAACCATACCCCACCAGAACCCACCCTACCCCCTTTCCTTCCCCATTTTGACCTGCACCCTACAGCCCATCTAGACCAGCCTTCTGTCTACCAAGGTTTGGGAGCAAAGAAACACTTTAACCCAAGAAACCCAAACCAAAAGCTTGAATGTGGGCATTGCCAGGTTTTTGGCCCTTTGGGAAATTTCCTTTTTCTTCGGGTGGACACAAGGGTTCCGCCAGCAGGGCCCCTTGCCCCCCCCAATACCAAATGCCGAGCACTTTTTATTTTCCCAAAAAGCCGTCCCTCCCGGCCAGCCATGTGTCATCTAAAATTGCAAGCGCGTTGTCTGCATCTTGTCCAGAAAAGCCCCATCTGACCACCGACACATGGACAGTAACACGCCAAGGCCGCTATAACTCTGTGACAGTAAGGGTGAGCTGGGGGGGATTCTCTGGTGGAACGTGGTCTCAGGTTGCGCACGCTCTTAAAAAACCAAAGGGGAGGTGCAGGGTTTTTTCCCCCCAAAAGGTCCAAGGGGTAGATCACGTGCCCATAAAAAACCAGGCCGTGTTGAAATTAATCTGTTTTGGAGACCGTCAACACACGGTCAAGCTGTGGGCTCTTCGCAACGAGCGCTGCTGGGTGAAAAGAACCTTGTCCCGGGAAGTTGGTGTGCGATAACGGTCGAAACTCCGGGGCCCCCCCTTAAGATCGGGGTGGAGCACATCCCTTGCCTGGCACATGTATGAACCCGTCGTCCAGAAATTTCTAAAGCGCTACCCGGGTTGGACTGCCGCAGGAAGGCTGGAGGCTGAGCCACACTTCCGTCTTTTGCACCCTGCTTCATCCCCCTGGCGCTTGCAGGTCAGCTCGGCCCCCCGCAACGTCCATTTTTGACGGGCAACACCTAAATTCACCCCCAAAAAGCTCCAGCGATTGTGGCACAGGCAATGCCATTAGCATACAAAAGTGCACAGGGGCCGCAAGCACGGTGCGGACTTCAGGGTGTTGAGCCGCCGAGAGGGGCAGGTGAAAGAGCTTGCACCATCCTTGCCGTTTTGAAGAAGCCAACAAAATGTCAGTGCGGAAATGCCCTTTTCAGCATGAGCTTGGTATCTTTTGTTCGGAACGATCGTTGGGACTCTGAAACAGCAGGCCTACCGCGAGGAGGAGATGACGGGGCAAAGATCGGACACGAGCCTTTCTCTCCGTCGAATCCACAAGGCCACAGTTTTACAAATTTATCGTCTTTATTAGGCAGTGGTTCGGGGGCCCGGGGTAGTGCAAGGGGGCGCCCTCACCTCAGGGGACAGCACTGGCCAGTCAGGGGTGTGTTGAAGCTGTGCCGGGGAAGGGAGGAGGGGAGGATGAGGTATTCCTGGACACCGACTTTTCCGTTCCCTGCCCTTGGAAAAGGTTTGGGACGGATTTGAGGGGAGGGGGAAGATAAAGGGAAAATCATTTTTCTAGGCCCCTGACCCAGAGGGTTGGGAAATCAAGGGTCCATCTCTCCATAGTGCTTGGGTTCTCCTTTTCCTCCAACATGAACCCGCATTAAGGCCAAAAAACTGAACAACATTTGGGTGGCCCCACTCCCGATCCCCGGGACAAACAAAATCGGACTTTTTTTACCCACCCAAATAATAGTAAAATCAGGGAAATTGAAAACCCGGGTGATTTATCAACTGGAGACTCTTTTCGTCTGCTTCACTTCTTTTAAAAGTCAGGGGGAAAAGTCAGAACGTAACAGCAGTAATGCAGTAAACTGCACAGCAGGCATTGGGCGAAGCCAATGGGGAAAATTGGCAATCCTTATTTACCACCCACCAACGCATAAAATGCAGGGCACCATACAACCACAGAGACCGGCTTTAAACTGGTGCACGACTATTGCGTCTCAACACCCAGTTTTTGGATTGTTTTCCCAAACCCCTCGACTTCTGGGTATCCAAAATGGATGAATGGCCCGAGCTCGCTCCCACGCCATAAAAGGGGGTTTTCCTCCCACAGCCCGCGCATTTGAGCGGACCTTCAACAAAAGCAAAACGGGTTTCCACAGATAAAATGGATGTTTTTTCTTTCATCAAGATGAAACAGGCATGATCTCTGATGAGTTTTGGCCCCAAATTGCCAGGGCACCGATTAGTTTTCCGGTCTACTTCCCCATTCATCTTCAAAACAGTAATGGTGCTTTGAAAAATTTTTTTTAAAATGGCATTTTTTACTGCAATTTTTATTTTCATTCCCAAAAGTTTATTTTGCTGGTTTTTTTCGTAAGGGACTGTAAAAGACATCAATTGAAAAAGGTTTTTATAAAAAACCCTATTCCATTTACTCACTTCATCTTAGAAAATTTTTCGCATGTCAATGGTTTTGGGGCTGGTCTGTGAATACAGCTATAATCAAGTCCTTTTGGAACAAAAAAGTGGCTTCAAGTGGCATTTCTCCCCCCCCAATTTTTAACAAAGGCTGAGAATCACTTTAAATTTTTTGGGGCTGCTGCTGTGAAAACAGCTATACACAAGGTCCCATTTTAAAAGATGTGGTTTCAACAGACATTTGTTTTCACAATTGTCAAGCGTGGCCAAAGGGTCATGTTTTTAATTTTTGGGGGGGATGTTGCTGTGAAATACAATATATTAAGGCCAAATTTTAAAAAAAAGGGTTTCTAACAGACATTTGTTCTTTACAATTTTCAACAGTGGGTCAAGGTGATGTTTTAAATTTTGGGGCATTTGGGGCTGTCAAAAAAAGGAAAGGTAGGGCACTGTTAAAAAGGACACATATTCAAAAACTTTTTTTTGCAAAATCTTTAACATAGCTACAATCCTGTAGTGAAACAACCTTTTTAAAAAATAAAAAAAAAAGAGAAAAAAAGACGAGGTGGGATTCATCCTATTTTAAAAATGTGTTTTCTAGAATTTAAAAAATAAAAAAAATTTCATGTACAAATACTGATAAAATATTCCCCCTAAGTAAGGGAGGGACAGGAAGACTTGAACAATGTAGGGTTTTTCAGAGGATATGGTGTTGGAGCACATTCCCACCCCAAAACAAGACAATTTTTTCCAAAACCCTTGTGTAAAACAGAAAAAAATGCCGAAAAAAGGGAAATTTTGGGGAAAAAGGAGCGTCAAACCCCCAGCATTTCCCAAAGGGAAACTCAATTGGTCCGCACTCATCGGAGGGGCAACGCTCTTAAAAGGAAAATTTCTCAACGCACCCGGTCTTTTTATTTTTCGAGGAAGGTGGAGGTCTTATCTCCCACTTCCGCTTTCCCCATCTGCTTCAGCCCAAGTTTTTCGTTGCTGCTCATAAGGGCATTTTTTGCCGTGTTAAAGGATAACGGACACCAACCAGGGCTCCACCGCACCCCTTTAATCCGGGCCCCGTAACGGGGAACCTGCTTTAATAGATGACGAACACCAGCCCCGCTTCCCTCGCACCCCGTAACTCGGGCCCTGCTAGCTAAAACCCGCGTTTAATAGATGACGGACGCCAGCCCTTTCTTCACCACACCCACGTAAGTCCGGCCCTGCCATGAACCTGGTGACCACTTAACACCTCACCCCCCCTTTATCAGAATTTTCCCCCAACCATTTGACATAGAATGCACGTTTTCAGACGCCCGTTTTACCTACTGGGAATTGTTTGTTTTCTTCCCTTCAATGTCACGGTTTTGGGAAAATTCATCTTAAAAATGGCAATAGCTCTAGCCAGCAGATTGGAAAAAAAGTTTTTTTAAATTTGTTTTTTTTCTTTTGCGAAATTTTTTGATGTCCATAAGGGGCACCTGTGCAGGTTTTTGGGTCATGCTGCATTACAGGATATGGATAGTCAATGTCCATTTCACTAAAATACTGCTTCAAAGACTACTTTCTTCCGGCACTTTTTAATCTGTCGGACTTGCAGGTTTGAGGGTCATGCTGCGGCCCAGGACAAGCATAGTTAATGTCCAGTTCAGCTAAAATGGTGGTTGAAAGACTCCTTTTTCCGGCACTTTTTTAATCTGGGGGTCATGCAGGTTTGGGGCTCATGCTGTGGCCCAGTACAGGTATAGTCAATGTCCAGTTCAACTAAAATGATGGTTCAAAGACTCCTTTTCCCAGACACTTTTTAATCTGTGGGTCAGACAGGTTTAATGGTCATACTGTGGTACAGGACAGGTATAGTCAATGTCCAGTTCAACTAAAATAGTGGTTGAAAGACTCCTTTTCTGCACTTTTAATCTGTGGGTCAGACAGGTTTAAGGGTCATGCTGCGGTCCAGGAAAGGTATAGTCAATGTCCAGTTCAACTAAAATGGTGGTTAAAAGACTCCTTTTTCTGGCATTTTTTAATCTGGAGGTCAGACAGGTTTAATGGTCATACTGCGGTCCAGGACAGGTATAGTCAATGTCCAGTTCAACTAAAATGGTGGTTCAAAGACTCCTTTTTCCGGCACTTTTTAATCTGTGGGTCAGACAGGTTTAATGGTCATACTGTGGTACAGGACAGGTATAGTCAATGTCCAGTTCAACTAAAATGGTGGTTCAAAGACTCCTTTTTCCAGCACTTTTTAATCTGTGGGTCAGACAGGTTTAATGGTCATACTGTGGTACAGGACAAGTATAGTCAATGTCCAGTTCAACTAAAATGGTGGTTGAAAGACTCCTTTTTCGGCACTTTTTAATCTGTAGGTCAGACAGGTTTAAGGGTCATGCTGCCGTCCAGGAAAGGTATAGTCAATGTCCAGTTCAACTACAATGGTGGATCAACGACTCCATTTTCCGGCACTTTTTAATCTGTGGGTCAGACAGGTTTAATGGTCATACTGCGGTCCAGGACAGGTATAGTAAATGTCCAGTTCAACTAAAATGGTGGTTCAAAGACTCCTTTTTCTGGCACTTTTTAATCTGTGGGTCAGACAGGTTTAAGGGTCATGCTGCGTTCCAGGACAGGGATAGTCAATGTCCAGTTCAAGTAAAATGATGGTTCAAATAATACTGCCTTCTGGCACTTTTTAATATGTGGGTCATGCAGGTTTAAGGGTCATGCTGTGGTGCAAGACAGGGATAGTGAATGGTCTGTGACTTTTTTTCTGTGACTTTTATAACCTAATTGTCTTGCCTAAGATGTAGCACGTATCCAGTTTGCTGTTGTGGATGTTAATTCCAGCTTCTCCAGCCCTGTTTGGGTGTAAGAATGAAGGTGTTGTTCCTCTCCCATAGACTTTAATGGTCATCGGCGATAATCTGTTATCGACTATCGGAAATCATCATGATAATTGCCGACTATCGAATCGATAACGATAGTTGACACAATCGCTCATCACTATTCAGGATGTACCTGTATGTCCATTGGTGGGAAGTGACTTCCCACTAGGACATACAGATACGGCCAATGTGGGTAAGGCATTAAACATGTTTTTTTTTTTTTCTGGATGCTGGATAGACTATCCAGCACCCAAAAATACTGGGTTATGCCCCATCTTCCACAAAGCTTTCCTGCATACTGGAAAGCCCATCCTGGATTCAGAAAAGCTGGGTGATAGCCCAACCCCCACAAGTGACAGTAAGAAAAAAAACACAATAACACAACAAAAAACTTTTTTTTTTAAATAAACACTCCCAACACAAGCCCTCATTGACCAATTTAGTAACTAGATGGATCCATTGCTGGTCTGTCATAGTCCAGTGAGTCAGACATAGTCCAAAGGGAAAACCTGCATAAAAATAGAAACCCTACAAAAAACATGACAGTACTAAATTCCATTCCCTATACCCCCTGAAGCTCATGCATGTGTCTGATCTTCTGGGGTTGCAGTGTACAGTGTTCAAGTTGTATAAAATAATTTTGTGCCTATAAGCATAGTATAAATTTAAAAAGTCCGGTCAACTGCCCATCGGTAAATTTTTGCCTCTATAAAAGTGTTATATTTGGAATTGACAATTTAAAGGATAGGGAGAAAATCAGAAACGGTAACCCACCCTAATGTTTTTTTTAAGATATGGGAGGGGATCAATAGCATGGTTTCTATTTTTGCAGTTACCCCAAAGCTATGTAGGGTAGGAAAATCAATGGAAGATCCATAAATAGCAAGCAGCCTGGCACACTGATTGTTTGGGCATCCACTGGAAAATAGGTTCAATGGGGAAAAATTTTAAGGTTCGCATCTGGATACGAAAATCTGCAGGCATCATATGTCCTATGGGGAAAAAAAACTTAAATCGCTTGTAGAAAATCTGGGCATTTTTGAGATCAAGACTACAGAACAGCATGCATGTAAATCACTGCCTCTAAGGCAAGTAAGTTTTGGGGCTGTATTAAAAAGGCTGGATCACGGGAAAGGATTTTAATTCTACCGTGTATAAAGCATTGGTTGTGATTCACTTAGAATATGTTGTTCAGTTTTTGGGCTCCATTTATAGAAAAGAGGCAAAGACGACAATCAAACTTATAAGAGGAAAAGGGCATCATAGTTATGAGAGAGGGTTGTAGAATTGAACTTATTCTCTTGGGAAAAAACGGATCGGGGGGGCATATTCATTATATAAAAAATAAATGGGACCCCACAAAAAGATGGGGGAAAAAAATTATTTCATGTAAAGCCCCCCCAAAAACAAGGGGGGCATTCCCCCTTTGGGTAGAAAAAAGTTCAATCTCCCAAGAGAAAAGCGTTCTTCACTGTGAGAAAGTAAATCTGGGAATACCTGCCTAGGAAAGGGCCCCAACAGAACAGTTGGGATTTTAAGAAAGGCTTTGAAAGTACCGAAACTAAAGATATTAAAGCGTAACAGCTATAAAATTTTGGATCCTAGCGGTGGCAGCTCTGGGGGGCAGAGATGGGGTCCCCCCTAGCAGATTGGTTTTGCCCTTTGGATTTTAGGGGATTAAAAAGGAGGCTGGCTTGAAATCCTTGTCTCCCTCCCTTCACTCACATTTTACCCCCCCTTTGTTGAACTTGATGGACACATGTCTTTTTTCATCCGTACTAACTATGTAATTATGTAGAGCCCCTACTATCATTTGTTTAATTGTACTGCTTTGGCTAATGGTATGTGTTGAACAACAATTTCCAGCAACCCCACAGCAATATTCGTTTAATTGTACTGCTTTGTTTAATGGTTTTTTATGTTTGGCAACAATCCCCAACCCCAGCAATATCTGTTTTATACTCTATTTTATTTTACTGTATATTATTTTTACCTTTTTTAAGGTATGTGTAGGGAGAACCCCCTCTTTTTCAAAAATTTTTCCCGTGTTTTTTTGGGTGCCATTGTTTACTTTTGCCCTTGAAATCTTTTCTCGGGTGCTCCCCATTTGTAGCTCCACTGTTTTACAACCGGTTCACTGATGATATCAATAACTTCCATAGTAATAATTAAATTTTTGCCACTATAGAAGTGCTTTTTTTGGAAGTGAAAATTTTTTGAAAGAATATGGAGAAATGGGACAGAAATGGACAGAAGGGGCAGAAGGAGGCAGGAGAATCGCCTTTTATGTAGTAAGGGGTTTTTTTAAGATACACTTACTCACTGCCGCTATTTCTATTACCTTCAGCAATCTGCCTCCTATCCCACCACCCAGTCAGGCCCCCTGAGAATAATAATAATAATAATAATCTTTATTTATATAGCGCCAACATATTTCGCAGCATTTTACAATGTGGGGGTATAATTACAACAAAAACAGACAACCATGAAAGCACTTACGGGGAGACACAAGGTGTGAGGGCCTGCTCGCGAAAGCTTACAATCTAAGAGGGTGCCTGGGGGAAACAAAGGGGAGAATGCAAATTACAATGGCCCAGCCATGTTTATAAATATGGGGAGGTTTACATAAAAATTTGTGAACCTGCCACCATGACTTAATCTATATACAGAAAGTGCCTGTGAGTGCCTATGTGGGGAGGGAAAAAAATTTGTGTGATAAAGGGGGGGGTTAAACAATTGGGGTTTTGGTAGGCCTGCCTGAGAAGATTGTTTTGGGACACTTTTAAAAAAACTGCGAAGGCGGGGTTTGAATCTTATCTATATCACCCCTCCCTCCTTCCCCACCTATGAAACTCCCACACACTTTTTTCCCTTTTTAACTCCCCCAAAAGGGTTCGCTTCATGTGCCGCACAAATCGTCATATCCATCACGAACCATCTGTAAAGTAATGCTTTGTAGACCAAAGGGTCAAACCCTGGGTTGGGGGCGGGGAAAGGGGGGTTGAAAATCTTATAATAACCAACAAATTGAAAAAACATTTATTAGAATAAAAGCATAACGCATTTCGCAGGGCCCCCCTCTTCATCAGATACATGCATCACAATCATACATATTTAAAAGGGGGTTTACAAAACGGGTTGAATGGCTGAATATGGGAAAAAGAGGTTCAATAAGCCTTAATTGGGAAACAAAAAATCACATGTGATGGTGTAGTAAAAAGTGTGAAATATACACTACGGCAATGCTCGTACTTTTTAAATGTATGAATAAGTGTATATACCATTCTATTCTTTATAAAACATAAAAAAATTTCTAGATAAAATATCACAAACATGAAAATTTAAACCCTAAAGCATATGTAAATATTTATAAGACACTATAAATGGATGTATTAAAAAATATAGAAAATTTGTATTAGAAAATTCAATAAAATACGTACATGTCCTATTTTAAAGGGGGGGGCAATGGTAACATTTAAAAAAACCAAAACATAAAAAAAATAATTTAAAATACTTAATAACAAAGAATTTAAAAAATATATTTTAAAACCAAGGAGAAAAATATATCAAAAAAAAATTTTCAGGGTAATGTCTGAATTTATTGAGACCAAATGGTCTCTCAGTGTGTTCAAACTTGTAACATCAAGAAGACGTTCTTTCGACTTAATCTTTTGGGGTCTATCCAGTGGTCAGAGGGTGAATATGTTCAATTGGGTTGGATGGTAAAGTTTGGGATTTGACTATTGTTTACTGATTGGAAAATGTCCTCGGCACACTATAAACCTATGTACGCATGTACTACATTATATCTATGATTCACTAGCGTCTAGGACAGTTTTGTTGAGTCTTGACCCACATATGGACCCACCCAGGGGCATGTGATATAAAATAAACAACGAAAGTGCTTGTGCAAGTAAGATGTTCTTTGATTTAAAAATTTCACCAGCTCGATGTCGATTTAAATGATCACTTTTTACATTTGAGGACAACATTTGCAAATGGGGTGCCCACATGGACGAAGAAGAAACCACTTGGGTTTTTTGTTGTTTTTTTGTTTACAGTTTGTTTCTGTAGAATTTATATCATTGACAAGGGTATGCTGTTTCAGACGTGAAGGTGCCAGTATATTTTTAAGCGTACGCGCTCTGCGGTATATATATTTTGGTTGCTCAGGGATAGCACCCTTAAGCCCAGGATCCCACAATAAGATATTCCAATTGTCTGTATTATGTTCTCCCACCCGAACTTCTTTATTATTGAGAGGTTTGGGTGTGATGAAACAAGAAGGATCAAATTGTATTGGTGTTTTTTGGTTGCGATTTTCTCCCTTGAGATAAGTATCTTGATTGTGTATGGCCGCTTTTTTGTAAGCCCCTTGTAGGAGATCTTTAGGGTATTTTTTCTGTAAAAATTTTTCTTTCAGGGAAGCAGCTTGTGATTCAAAGTCAATGTCTCTCATGCAATTTTTCTTCAGACGTCTAAATTGGCCGTATGGAATGTTTTTTCAACCACTTTTTTTGGTGGTTGGAACTGTATGCCAGATAATTATTTCACGAATAAATCTACATCTAAAAAGGTGATTTCACTTTGGTGGGTCGTAGCCGTAAAGGTAATGCCCCAAGGGGTGTTGTTTAAAAAATCCACAAAAATATTAAAAGAATCCTGGGTGCCTTTCCCAAATTATGATGAGGTCAATCAGATAATCTTTGTAATATAAAAAGTGTTTATAAAAGGGGTTAATAAATCTACTAGTATCTATAAAATTCCTCAACGCCCCCCTAAAAAGGTTTGCCACTGATGGGGCCACCCGTGTGGCCCATAGCCACAGCCACCAATTGCTGGAAATGTGTTTCCTTGGTACTGAAAAATAATTGTTCTTTAAAATAGTTCTAAATAGTTATAAATATGTTTAAAATCGGGAGAAAAATAGGTTACGATATTTAAAAATGTATCTCAACAGCGGATTAAACAGCTTCATGTTGGATGTTCGAATGAGAGGGCGTGACGTCAAGTGTAGCTTAATATTTATTTTTCTTTCCGCTCCATTTATAACAATGAGGTCATTTAATAGAGCCTCAAGCGTCCTTATAGACAAACTTGGTAATTGCTAACTAGGGGTTGTAAATGGATGTCTAAAAAATGTGGATTAAATTGGATTAAACTAGAATGTATCCCTCGGAAATAATGGTGACGTCCACGGGTGGGTTGGTTCGATTTCTTTGGATACTTTGGTAAATGGTAAAAGAATCGGAATGGAATAGTGAGTCCTAGAATCCTGGTTTAGAAGAAAATGTTTCTCATACCTTTTCGGTGATGAGATGATATATAGCTTCTCGAAAGTATCTTTTAATGTGAGAAATGGACTATATATGTAACGTTGTGTTCAATTGTTTGCGCTATGAACTTCCTGAGTTGACCTTCCAGATTAATAAGTAACGAGAAAATAATGTCGTTGTTCATGATAATCCTTAATGCGCCTTCACTGTGGATTGTAAGTCAGATAATTTGGTTGTGTGATTGACTAGCGCGACTCACGCCTTTATCCGCGATTGGCCGTAATTACAATATCTCGCTCGTGAGAATGTTTTTAGACTGATTTTTTGAGGAACTTTTGGAGGGTTCTCCTGTTCTTAGAGTGAGTAGTTGGGTTTGTGGGGCGTTGAAGCTTGAGTTTTGCTCTAGATGTTTTACTGTAAGTCTAGATCACTGGTAGAACTTAGATCCGAGAAAGAAACTGATTGTTGTAAGAGTAAGGAGGATGATTTCCCGCTGTGCGGCCATGGGATAAAATTGGATATTATTCTCTTTTGTACTAGGGGTGCCCCAGAGCCCTTCTTGGGTTCTGTTTGCAGGGATTTCGTGTGTAGAGAGATTCTCCGTGTGTGTTCAGTTTTTTTTTTTGTTTTGGGTGTTAGAGAAAATGATACAGTTTAGAGTTGTTAAGATTTTGAGCGAAGTAAAAACTTGTAGGGTGTGTCTTTGGAACACTTAGGCGCTCTCAAAAAATCATGTTTCATCGCTTTATTCATCCTCCTCCGCTCGGGCAATAACTCTAGGACCTTTCATTGAAAATGGCTGCTCCGTCTCTAGGTACTGGTTATTGATAGATTTTGGAAGAAGATTAAAATTTTTTATTAATTTCCTCTGACTTCTTGTTCTCGCAGATTACTAATTTTCCTTCATCATTTCTTTTGTTTAGAATCAGGGTTGATGTCAGATATCTTTTTTGATTGTCTGTTTTCAGCCTCCTAGTCCTACACCATAGTCCAAAGTGGCCCCCTGAGATGTCTTCTATCCATATCGCAGCTCCTCGCCTCTGTTCGCCTCGACTTGTATGTAGTACGTATCCTCAGCCACACTAGCTATTTGTCCCTTCTTTTAAACATACCCAAAGTACCTCTGCCTTACTCTGTGACGAACAAAGGCTGACTTCATATCCATCACTGAACTATCTGCTGTCACTGTTCATTCTCTTGCTTCACAGTAGGTGACATCTCTCCAAACCACCCAAAATACTAAAACTATCCATGACAAAAATTATGGTACCTCTAGAAAAAAATTAAAATAATCTGACCATAGGGGCATGTTAAACAAAGGTGTGTCCTGAAATTAGCATTACAGGTGTCTTCACTGCAATTAATACAAGTACATGTCCTATTTAAAGGTTAAAAGTGCTGTTTGCGTATCATGTGTCCCAGGAGACATTTATCTCGGACCATAATAGGAAGCTAGAAAAAGAAGTTGTTGTCAAGTAGAATCGCAGAAAGAAAAGCTTTAGAGACAAAACATGTTAAAGCCTATAAAACCATCTTTAAACACCTTGATGTTCCTGTTACTACAGTTGCACATAATGTTCAGAAGTTCAAGGACTATGGGACTGTAGCAAACCTCCATGGACAGGAAATTGATTGCAAATTGAAGAAATGGATACAAATGGTAACCAAAGAGCCCAGAACAATTTCCAAAGAGATTAGAGTTAAACTTCAACGCGGTCAAAGTACACAGTGTAAGATCACATATCCATCCCTGTCTTTGCCAGTACGACCAAAAGCAAACCATAAAAAAGCAAGACTGGAATTTGCCATAATGCGGCCCGCCCTGATGACCAAGTCAAAAACTTCTGGGAAAGGACCTTGGATAGATGAGATCAAATAACTAGTGTTTTGGTAAGTTACATCTGTCATATTTCACAAAACAAAAAAATGAAGCATACAAAGAAAACAACATTGTATCTACTGTGAAACATGGAGAAGGTTCGTTTATGTTTTGATAAGGGCTTTTTATTTGAGGGATGAACTGATGTTTTCATTGGAACCACTTTGGGGTTTATATGACAGAAATCACAATTCTGTCATAGTTTTTAAGTTTATTACAATGGGAAAAGGGTGGTGTGTGTGTTTTTTACTTCTTTGTGTTTAATGTTTTTCTTTTTTCACTTTTTTAAAATGTTCATACTATTTTCACTTTTCACCATATGGGACTTGACTTCAACGATCTGTAGATCACAGTTATCACACAGAACCGTCTGTATTGTTCTCTGTGAGTGACCTGTGATCACCATAGTAACTGAAAACAGTATTTGGTTCAGGCCACTCCAAAAAACTTGGAAATATTGTGGGTGTACACACTGTGATGGCTGTAATCTAAATACATATTAACAATAAAACGTGCAGCTACAACAAATATAGAATACCGTTGAAAAAAACTTTCTGCTTAAAAAACCACAAAGTTTTATGAGTAACTGGTGACATCACAGACAGTCCCGGAAGCCTTTGATAGACTTCTGCATCTGTCAGGGAAGCCATTGGAGCCCACGATCGCGGCTCGGGGGCTCTGATGGTGACAGAGGGAACGCGGTAGCTAAGGAGTTAATCGGCGGTGAGCGAAGAAAACTCCCGCTCTGTTGCCGATCCTCGTGTCAGGAGATCCAGTTGTTACATTACTAGCTGATTCATGCACTGATCGTGCATGCACCATTCATGAGCTTGCATGATCTCCAGGATTTACCAGCATGTCCTATTGCGATAAATGGCTCACAATAAAGAAGTGCTAGTACGTCCTTTTGAAGGAAGGGGTTAAAGTTATTTCCGTGACCATTGTGGGGTTTTCTTTCTTTAACAAAATGGTACAAACTATTTTGCCACATAAAATATAGGTTTTTAATCTATATTTTGATCAAATTGTGTATGGCCACCGACTTCGTGAAGGTAACCTCATCATATGGGTTTTTATCTCTAAATTTGCCTCTCTTTGAGACCAAAGCCATCATACGTTCAGGGCAACGGGCTCCATTATTGATTAAAATGACCTCAGGCAGTTCGGTGTTGTATGGTGTGAAGGATAAATAAAGTAGTATTTTAATAGATCAGTCTTATAAAAGCACGGAATACCAATTACCTTTTTTATTGCTCCTGTATTTTACAAACCCCCGCAAAAAAGTGGGCGTTTTAAACATTAAGGGCCACATGTATGAACGGGGCTGGAACAACCTCGTTTTCGGCGTGCAACTTTGATGCTCCAAAAGAATGTTAATGAACAGTTGCACTCCAATACTTGTAAGTCCCTTAGTAACGGCTAGCCAAAGAACTTTTTAGAGTGGCCCAAAGATTTGGGCCGTTCTGGGGGTGTCACCACCACATTCTTAGAAGAAGACCACATTTAAAACGCATTCTTCTGATCCTCAAATCCAGAATTGTGCATTGGCACCTATAACTGCGCCTGTATGTAGGAACTGAAGAAGACAGTGTTCATACATTCTGGGGCATTCTACACTCGCCATTAAAGCTATTTAGAATGGCACCTGTCCAGCGCCAACGTTCAATACATGTGCGCCTAAATATTTATTTTATTCTGATTTTTAAAACGTTTTTACTTGCATTTGAGGTTCCCTTAGGGTTCTAGATCCTCATACATTATTCTGCAACACTAATATTTTGCAGAATAATTTACAATCTGGCTCTTCTATTACACTCCCCTCGGAAGCATTAATATGGCAGGCCAGAGGGGCCTTTACTGGTCTCCTGGCTGCCATGACAACTGCTCGGCACCCTGCAATTGTATTGGAATGGAGTCCTGCGCTATTTTGTAGTGTTAGGTGTTGCTGTTGTGTTGAGCCAAGTGTTTTAACAGCAGTCAAGTACTAGCTGTAACTACCAGGCAACATTCACATAGTTCCCTGCTGACAGTATGACGTAACTGTATATCATATTGCGGCAAGGGGTTAAAAATGTTGGTATGTCTTTATACTATGCAAAAAATAAAAAATAGGCTGTACCCACCAGTACAATTCCCTGCCACTTCCAGTGTTGCTGCTTTGACCCTTTCCACTGGGCTTTTGTTTACTTGACTGCAACAATGACATGCCTATATACCCATGTCACCACTGCATCAAATCATTGGCCTCAGCAGTATATGGCATAGGACCAATAAGGCAAGTGATTGGATGTAGCAGTGACATGGGTATACCTCTTTAGATATATATTTTTGTTGCGGGATGGCTTTGAATAGATTAAGTAAGAGCAGTAAAGTCTATTTTGGGAGTTTCCCTAAATTCAATCCACGTATACTGTACATTCCAGACTTATCCAAGATTCTCCATTTTTAACTTTTATTAAAAAACAACATACTTGCTATTAGCAGTTTATGCCGCTCCATTTGGTTCAGCATCTCAACCTCTTTAACAACAAGCTTTTCTTTATTTTTAACAATGTATATAACACATAATACATTTTAACATGTATAATAGATTATACATTTAACATACTTTATAAACTGTATATGACATGAACACAAGACCTAAAAAGATAAGAGTTTTCTAGAAGTTTACCTCTATCCTCATAAAGGTCACCTATATCTGGTAAACTGTGGTTCAACCTGTATGCAGAATAAAGAAGCAACAGTGCTTACTGGCATCCTTATGTGTGTTGTCTTGCAGTTTACTTGACACACAAACGTCCATGCGGCTTGTGCCGCTCTGTCTGCTTGGTACTCTCCAAGCCCAGATTTGCCAAAGTGACTATGCTCATACAGGAGGTGGCTCTGACGCGCGCTGTGTGCTAGGGGGGCGAAGAACGTTACTTGACGTCACGCAGGTGCGGGTATACGTTGGCGGTAGACATGGATGGCGGTATAATAAGACTGCATTATAGAGCTTGATGCAGGTCTTTAGACTTAAGCACTGTTGCTCAATTCTTCTGTGCATTTTATCAGTAGGTGCTTAAAACTAAACATTAATGTCCTACACTGGGGGTAGAATTTTCAACTGTAAGCTCACGCGATTGGGTCAGGAATATTATGTAAGTAGTTAAAAGAAAGAAGGGACGCTGAACGAGAAGGTTGGAAAGGCGCGCAGTTAAATGATCCTTGGTCTGATGCGGTACTGTACTGAGTTAGTTGTGTGGTTCGACGCGCAGAGAGGAGCTCACTGAGTTTTTGTTTTTTTTGTTTCGCAGGTCTAGTGTTGTTTCGCTTGTATTGGATATGTGTAATGTGGTGTGTGGTGCACTTCTAAGCAGTAGGATCTGGGGAGAACTAAACATTGCATACACTTAAGTGATTAATTGCTGAGAGATTTAGGGTATGTTCACATGGCATCTTTTAGACCATATTTCAGGGCATAATTGTGACTGCCAATAAGTGTCCTGAATATAGGCCTGAAATTTGGTAATTCATAGCTACTGCAGGAGAGCTATGAATTACCTCTGTCATTTTCCGAATTTGTGGGTATGAAGAGCTGGGTGAATGAAGTGACTCAGTTGGCGGATAAGCACTAGTGAATGGGGGTCCTTCCACCTCTCCTTCCCCCGGCAATGTCAGAATTACGCTCGCTGGCCAGCGCTCCCCTTTTATACTTTCCATGGAGTATGTTCAACACGATGTAATTGACGACGCGTGTACGTCGTGTCGCGGAACGGGGTGGCAGCTGCAACAGCAAGGCACCATTGAACCTTATTACTCGCGACACGTTTTCAGACAAAAGCAATTGACATGCACTTATCACCCTTTGCGTACTAGGCGGGGAGAGGAGGTATACATGTACTATAGTTCTCTATAAAGAGAACTATCGGATTTACTCGTAATTTCGGCGCGCATCTCGCCTGTGTTAGAGGCGCTAATAACGATGCGTAATGACAGGCTGCTCTAATTACCCCATGTGAACATACCCTACAGCACACGGCATGTGAACATGGCATGCAATTGTGCTTCAAAATGCCCGAATTATGTCCCACCACAATATGGGTAATTCAAGATCCTTGGTGGAAAGCTATGATTACCTGACGTCTTCAAAAGAATTGACATGTCATGGCTATGACTCCCACCACCATCTACTAGCTCCAAGCACCCCCACCGCCACAGCAAACATGCGTAACCACTCACACATGTGCTGCACCCCACAGCCACAATGCCCACTCCACTCCCTCCTGAATCCCCAACATCCACAAATCCAGGCCCACAGCGTTGAGATGAACACCATCCGACCGCCAAAAATTGCCAGCACTCGGTTCAAGCTACCGGTGAAAAACCCGCCACTGCGTGCCACAAAACTCAAAATAGTCCTGTTAAGTTTAATCTGAGCTTTGTTAAGGCGCTTCACCGACACCACCCCCGCCAAGCCCTGCGAGGAGCAATCTCCGACCACACTACCAAAATACCCGGAAAAAGAGACCAAATGCGCAGTAAATCATGACGAATGTCCCGAATCAGTTCATGTACTGGGCGGTAAACCAGGTCATTACCATCTAAGTGGAGAACCAGCACATCCGTAACTCGGTCCCACTGGGCAAAACTATGAATTTCAGCACATTCCTCCAAAGCATGCCACGCACACCCAGCCACCGTATCACCACCACCTCTCTCGGAACACCCATCTGTCATCCACTCTTGCGCAAGTCTGCACGCTCGGCACCCCAGTACACAATGAAATGTCCCAGGATCCATAACAGGCCAGGAGACTTATGACCTGGGAGAAAAAACACACAGCGATGCAAAGCAGGGGAAGAGAAAAATAACCAGACCAAAAATAAACAAGAAGCACGAAAAGAGAGGGACGGGGATGAAGAGAGTAAGGAAAAAGTGAGGTGTGGCAGGGGCGGGGGTAGAAAAAAGAAAAGAGCAAAGAACTAACTGGCCAGCAAATGCGGCCGAATATAATTCGGCCGCAATCCCAATGACCAATTCGTTTAACCACTACAGAGGGGAGCCCTAAGCTCACCGCTTCCATCGCCGCGCCAATACGAAACGAATGAGGAGCAAAGCTAGTCGTCTCCAAACCCAGAAGTGACAAACACCTGCGGAGTACCGCAGTGAACTGAAAATGGGACAGAAAAACCCCACCACCATGCCGCAATAAAGGACCAGAAACCGCACTGGACACATAAGCGATTTCTGCATTTCACCTAAAACCACTACCTTACCCTTCCGGAAAATGTTGGTTTTTGAGCGTCAAAACCGGAATTAAACCCTATCACCCAAATCAACTACACCCTCCCATTGCAAGCCCCCCCAAACTTTTTTACTTGGTGAAACAAGCTCCCCAATATGAAGGCCCCCAAAAAACGCCTATGCATACGCCAAACGAAACAAACGAAAGCGGACTAACAAACATCACCCAAGACAACACCCAAGACAAAAATCAACCGGGCGCCTGCAGTCTTGATTACCCTGAACCTTCTGAAAACCCTTCACCAACTGGGGAACCACAAAAGACTTGGTACAATAAACCTGAGCCCGTAACTTAAAACCAAAAGCCAGCGCGGAAAGAAAACGGTTAACCCTCGACACGACCAACCGGACTCAGATGCATGACGCATAAAACAGCACAAGACCCAAGGCCTATCATCCTCAGAAACGACCTCATCCAGACCACGAAGCCACGTACTCCACACATTCCACGCTACTTCATAAGCGGCCAACGTCTTTTCAGACAAAAAAGCCCGAATCAGTCTGCCCACTTCCCGCTGACCAAATCCCACAAGTGCGTCAGACAGGGCAGACCCATGCTCGCGGCTCCTGGCACCAACTCCCGAAAATGGTCCCACTGAAAACGAGATAAAGCATCCGCTATTGAGTTATTCACCCCTGGGACATGTTCCGTAACCAACCATGCATTAAGGGACAGGCAGTGCAAAACGAGCTGACACAAAAGACGAACAACAGGAGCGGAGGAAGCCGACAAGCTGTTAATGGACTGAACCACACCCAGGTTGTCACAGTGAAACCTGACCTTCCTGTTTCGGATCTTACCGCCCCAAATCTCGACTAACACAACAATGGGGAACAATTCCAGCAGCGCCAAGTTACGCACCAGCCCAGACTCCACCCACTCCACCGGCCAACTGCCCACACACCACACCCCCTGGGTATAGGCCCCAAAACCAGCGCCCCTCGCTGCATCCGTGAAAATGTCCACCTCTGCGTTGGTAAATGAATCCTAAATGAATAGTGACTGACCATTGTAACGCTCCAAAAATTCCCTCCAAACTCGCAAATCATCCTTCAGCTCCCCTGTCAGCCGTATAAAATGATGGGGAGCTCGCACCCCCAATGTAGCAAAAGCCAAACACCGGAAAGAAACTCTGCCAATCAGCATAATGCGGCAAGCAAAGTTAAGCTTGCCCAACAAGGACTGCAGCTCCCTCAAAGGAATCTTCTTCATGACCCTCGCCCTCCGAACTTCCACCCGCAAGGCCTGTAATTTATCTTGCGGTAAGCTGCACCTCATGGCCTGCGAATCATTCTGATCGCCAAAAAATTCAAACACGTGGCGGGACCCTCTGTCTTATCTGGAGCCAGAGGAACCCCGAACTGCTCCGCAACCCACTGCATTGTCCGCAACAGCTCACCAATTTTTCAACCTTCAGGACCAATGCATAAAAAATCTTCCAAATAATGGATGATCGAAGGGACCCTCGTCACGTCCCGCACCACCCACTCCAACAATAAGCTAAACTCCTCAAAATAAGCACATGACATTGAACAACCCATAGGCAAACAACGATCAACAAAAAACGCCCCCTCCCAAAAACACCCTAACAACCGAATACTATCGGCATGAACTGGCAAAAGGCGAAAAGCCGCCTAATATAAACAATGGAACAAAGCTCCGGATCAATCCCATCATTGACCGACTGGCCCTATGGAAAGGACAAGTGATGTATCAAATGAAATTTATTGGGTTTCCTTTTAGGAACCCAAACCCCCAAAGGAGAAAAAACAATAAGTCCAGAAAAGGAGGTTTTTGGTTTTTTTAGGGCCCCGCTATGCCCCCAAAGACATTTTCCTTCCCCAAAATTTTTCAGAAAATCCCTTTTTGCTGATGCCTAAGTTTTTTGGGGAAAGAGGACCACATGAACCAGGGCCGGAATACGAAAACCCTCCCTAAAACCCCACACCAGCAAATCCGCCAACGCTCTATCCGGATACCTGGTGAAGTACACCAGCATCTTTTCCACCTTCACCAGGTCTCCCTTGCCCGGCCCCCAAAACCCCCCCTTCGCTTTTTGGGGTCATTGGACATCCCTGGGACCCCGGCGTTACATCCTGAGCAAAGGTGCTTGAACCGGCCCCCCCCCAACTTAAGTGACCCTTTTTTAAGAGCCATATGGGCCCCAAAATTAGGGCCCCGAAGGAGGATTCACTAAAGGCCCCCCCCCCTGGTGGGCCGCCCGGCCCCCTAAAAGGGCTGCCCAAACCCGTGGGGGTGCCGGGATCCTCAACCAAAATCCAATATCCTTGTGACCCCAAACGTATAAAAAGGCCCGCCTGCTTTCCCTGGGGATTGTCTAAAAAAGGGCCAACCTGGCCCCATAAACCCCGGGGTTTTCCCCCAAATCGCAACAATATAAAAAAGCGCAAAAACAATGTTCCCCCGTTTTTTCCCCATCCGCTGACCAAAATGGCAAAACCTGCAGCCAAATTGGTAAGGTCTGCAAAAATAAAACCGTCCTTCCTTTTTCCCCCTTTCTTATTTTCCCTTATTTCCAATAGAACTTTCCGAATATTTCGACAATTCGTCTTCCAAATTTTTCTTAATTCCTTTTTTAATTGGCCTAACAGGCCTTCAAAACAAACATAAACCTCTCCCTTCGCCTTATCGTGCAGCCGGACCCCATCGTCCTGCCTTTCCTTGTCGGTCTGAACCGAGACCATGGTACGCCGAACAGCTGCTGCCTGACCCCCGCTCCCGGACAGCCCGTCTGCCGCCCCTGACACTGATGACAAAGCAGGCCCCAAAGCACCCGCCAAAAAAAATTACGGAAAACCCCCCCCTTTGACAAATTTTTTTCAGAGCTCCTGCAACTGGCCCCCAACCCCCGTAAAAAATTTCCGCCCGCCCCCCGCGTTGCCTTGCGACGAGGGCCCCGGGACCTGACTAAGCACTGCGCCTTGCAACGGAAAGATAGGAGGAAACGGACACGACATAGAATTTACCACCCCCATGGGGCTGCGGGGCCCGCAACCGCCAAAGGATCCCTGATGCCCACCCCCGGGTTCAGTTACTGTGAAGGAAGAACTGGCACGACGAGGACCAACGGGAAAAGCACCCGGGTCACGAGCATCTCTTCTGAAGACTGGGGAGACCTCTCCCCCAGCTGAAGGGGCTTCCAAGCTCAAGTCACCTAGGTCGGGGGCCCCCGGCAAAATGGCTTTCCCCCCGAAAAGGGCCCCAAAAACCAGCCCCCCCCCAAGGGCCCCCTCCATCACCCGGGGGGCCCACAGCGAAAAGCACCGCTTCGGAGGGCAGAAGGGGACACCCCACCGTGGAGCGAAGCCTGCCACCATCCGCAAAGCCCGGGCGCTGCACAGGGTTTCCCCCCCATTGGTTTCCCCCCTTTTTAGAGGGCCCCTTTGGGGCCCCCCGGACTCTTGGAGTAACGTAAGGGGTCAGGCGCTGCGGAGCCAATCCCGGGAGCCCTTCGCTGCCCCCGGGGCCAGTGCCGCCCCCACTCGTCTAAGAGTCCTCCCCTGCGGGCCCGATCCCCGGGAAAGGGTCATAGATCCGAAGTTCAACAGCCTGGGGCTTTTCGGGATCGTGGGGGAAAGGGTTATGAAGCCCCCCCACCAATCCGCCCACAACAATGGGCACCCCCGGGTCATGCGGGGGGCACCTCCTCCTATGCTTGCTCTGGCTCCAGCCCCTGTCTTGTGTCCCTTAGATTTACTTTCCTGCTCTTTTTAAAATTGCTTATGTATGGGTTTGGGTTTAAAAAACCCTTTTACTTTTCAAAACCTGTAGGCAAAAGCAAATTGAGGATTTGTTAGTCCCCAAAGGGGGGCTGTGGGCTTCTAGTCTTTCCCACAATCCTTGTTTTGTTGAGGTTATTATCGCAAATTGAAATCGGGACGTATTTACGTTTTATCGGATTTTTTAGATCACGCATAATTTGGTTAAAAACTGTGCATAATCTTAATTCACGCCATTTTGGCGCTTCCTGTCATTTTTGGCGGCCCGCAATAGTTTTTTGAATAGAGCAGCGTGAGTGTGTGTGCGCGTCAGATGGGATGGTATGGTTGGGATGGCTGGAAAAATCAAATGCCTTTTTTT
>JAODAL010038278.1:0-39411 GCA_025379985.1 Phyllomedusa bahiana
TTTCCCAATTCCTAAAGCAGTCCTAACAATGAAAATCAGAGCTGACAAATTTGTATTTTCAAAACCTCTCACCTCTGTATGACAGTGTAATACCTTACAAATAAGTCAACAAAGAATACACCAATACATGGAGCAAATATACCACACAAATGATTATTACTAAAAAAAAAACTACAACACCAAGACCAAAACATGTACTACTTAAGGATCAAATAAAACTGCCAGACTATGACTGAATTCGACCACCACATGTGACTGTCAGCTGTACACAGGCTCTGAAGGCATATATTACCGCCATACAGTCAGCCAGGTGATATGCCCCCATAGCCAGGTAATATGTCCCCATAGCCAGTTAATATGCACCCATAGCCAGTAATATGCCCCCTTTAGTCTGGTAATATATCCCCATAGCCAGGTAATATGCCCCCATAGCCAAGTAATATGCCCCCATAGCTGGCAATATGCCCCCATAGCCAGGTAATATGCCCCCATAGCCAGTAATATGCCCCCATAGCCAGGTAATGTGCCCCCATAGCCGGTAATATGCCCCCTTTACCCAATAATATGCCCCCCTCGTCAGGTAATATGCCCCCATAGCCAGTAATATGGCCTCCATAGCCAGGTAATACGCCCTCTTTAGCCAATAATATGCCCCCCTAGTCAGGTAAGATGCCCCTATAGCGGGTAATATGCCCCCATAGCCAGGTAATACGCCCCCTTGCCTAGTAATTTTTTTTTTAAAAGTTACTCACCTCAGCACGATCCGCGTGTCCAGGTCCTGTAGCTGGTGAACGGTGTAAGCGGTGGGACATCATCACGTCGCTAACGCCATCAAGCAGGGCTCGGGACCTCCTCGGCCGGCAGAGCTGCCAGCTTAGAAGGTTCCAGTGTCGCAGGGGGTGTGAGGAAAGCGATGCGTCACTCCTCCTGCCACGCCGACGTGTATGTACAGCGCTCAGCAAGCGCTGATACATACGGGGGAGAAGACAGGACGGTTACGATCTGTCCTGCCTCCTCCCCGACTCAGTCAGCCGCGCAGTCAGAGAGCTCGGCAGGCGATACCCGCACCAACGAGCGCTCCAGGCTCACGGCAGCGGCCTGGAGCCGCCGAGATTCGGGGCCCAGGCAGATTTATTCGGGGCTCGTGCTCCGAAAAAAACTGCCTAGCGACGCCCCGAGTCACTCGGTCTCGTCTGAGGTCACTGGAGCTGTCTGTGTAAGCGGGGTACTGTATCTATTAATATTTTGGGATACTATGGCTTGGCCAGTTCTGAGGTCACTGGAGCTGTCTTTGTTATAGGGGTACTGTAGCTATTAATATTTTGGGATACTATGGCTCGGCCTCTCCTGAGGTCACTGGATCTGTCTGTGTTATAGGGGTATGTAGCTTTAATATTTTGGGATACTATGGCTCGGCCTCTTCTGAGGTCACTGGAGCTGTCTGTGTTATAGGGATACTGTATCTATTAATATTTTGGGATACTGTGGCTCGGCCTGTTCTGAGGTCACTGGAGCTGTCTGTGTTATAGGGGTACTGTATCTATTAATATTTTGGGATACTATGGCTCGGCCTCTTCTGAGGTCACTGGAGCTGTCTGTGTTATAGGGCTACTGTATCTATTAATATTTTGGGATACTATGGCTCGGCCTCTTCTGAGTTCACTGGAGCTGTCTGTGTTATAGGGATACTGTATCTATTAATATTTTGGGATACTATGGCTCAGTCTCTTCTGAGGTCATTGGGGCTGCCTGTGTTATAGGGGTACTGTATCTATTAATATTTTGGGATACTATGGCTCGGCCTCTTCTGAGTTCACTGGAGCTGTCTGTGTTATAGGGATACTGTATCTATTAATATTTTGGGATACTATGGCTCGGCCTCTTCTGAGTTCACTGGAGCTGTCTGTGTTTTAGGGGTACTGTATCTATTAATATTTTGGGATACTATGGCTCGGCCTCTTCTGAGGTCACTGGAGCTGTCTGTGTTATAGGGATACTGTATCTATTAATATTTTGGGATACTATGGCTCAGTCTCTTCTGAGGTCATTGGGGCTGCCTGTGTTATAGGGGTACTGTATCTATTAATATTTTGGGATACTATGGCTGGGCCCTCTTCTGAGGTCACTGGAGCTGTCTGTGTTTTGGGGGTTTACTGTATCTATTAAAAATTTTGGGGATACTATGGCTCGGCCTCTTCTGAGGTCACTGGAGCTGTCTGTGTTATAGGGATACTGTATCTATTAATATTTTGGGATACTATGGCTCAGTCTCTTCTGAGGTCATTGGGGCTGCCTGTGTTATAGGGGTACTGTCTTTTAAATATTTGGGATACTATGGCTCGGCCTCTTCTGAGTTCACTGGAGCTGTCTGTGTTATAGGGATACTGTATCTATTAATATTTTGGGATACTATGGCTCAGCCTCTTCTGAGGTCATTGGGGCTGCCTGTGTTATAGAGGCACTGTATCTATTAATATTTTGGGATACTATGGCTCGGTCTCTTCTGAGATCACTGAGGCTGCCTGTGTTATGGGGGCACTGTGTCTATCAATGTTTTGTGGCACTTTGGCTCTCTTGTTTTGGTCAGTGTGCCTGCCTGTGTTATGGGGGCGCTGGTCTTATCAATATTTTGGGGCACTGTGGCTAAATCTATTCCAGGCACTGTGACTGTTATAAGACTGCTGTAGTAGTCTCATTTTGATGGTCTTGTGTCTATCAACAATAGGTTGGAATCACAGATACAGTTTTCATAGCAGCTTTTTTTTTATAACTGTGTTTATTGAAGGATTTCAATACAATACAATAAAAGAAAGCGACAGTGGCGTCTATAGGATCGACAAAATGACAGACATAATTAACAATCATAAATAACCAAAAAGGTCAATGTGAAATCGGGGCAAAACAGGTAGTTGTAATACCACAATATAAAAACAATTCAAAACAAAACAAGACCACCAGAGCGAGATGTTTAAAGTATCTTATCAGGGCAAATAGCTCGATCGTGTGTTTCTATCCTGTAAAGGGACACTGCGCCCAGTGTCACCGAGAGTTTGCGTCCAAAAGGCCTACGGTCACTCAGCTCTATAGCTTAAGGGGTCCCAGTGTTCCAGTCAGCTCGCCTTCCAGATACCACTTAGTGTATCGGAAAGGGGTGACTAAGTGTCTAATCTCCTCTACATTTAGGAAATTAACTATGAATGGTGACCAGCGAGTGAAGAAGCTGTCGGTCCGTGTCTCTTTAGCTAACTCCACCTCCCTTCGCTCCATTTGAAGATAATGTTTCACCTGAGCCCAGACCTCTCCAACATCTGGTGCTTTGGGCTCCAGACAGTGATTAAGTAGGCTTCTTTTGGCAGCCAACAGTATGATATGCAATAGGTTATGGTGCCTATCAATATCTGTGAAGTCATGAAAAAGAAATACCTGAGGCCTAAGGGGACAGGAAATATCCCATTTCTGCTTCAGATATGTGTACAATTTTGACCAGAGTGATTGAGAGTCAGGGCAGCTCCACATTCCGTGGGCGAGATCTGACTTTAGCTGATGACATTTGGGGCAAGCTACTTTGCGGTGTGGAGCTTGAGGATGGGGAGGAATGTTAAAGCCATATATGGCATGATGAATAAATCGAAAATGAGTTTCCCTCCATTTTTCATTAATAACGGCACTACGTAGTCTATTCCACCCGCCCAGAATAATTTGAGATGCATCTATGTTCGGAAATTCTTTGCCCCATCTAGTAAATAACCCGCCCTCCCTGTCTACGATATCGGGGTTTCGAAGTTTTGCGTATAGAATGGATAGAGAGTGTCTACTGGAGGAGGGGCCAATAATCTCACCAAATGGATTAGTGTGAATTCCCTGCCTAATTTGTAGAACCCTTGATTTCAAAAAGCTCATCACCTGCCCATAAGTGAGAAAGTGCGTAGATGGTACTTGGTACAATCGTTGGAGATCTGCCATTGAGAAGTAGGAATTACTATTGGGATCAAAAAGTTGCCCCACTGTGCCAATCCCCAGGGCATTCCATTGAAGGAGGTGTTTATTATTAAGACTTTTAGGGAATTCAGGATGGCCCGCTAGTGGCATATACTTGCTGAGTATTGCCGGCAACTTGAATAACTTGCGACAGATCTTCCAAGTTGCTATTGTATCACGCATTAGGATACAAGATCTGACATCAGGGGGTATTTTGGAAAACTTCGTATGAAGTAAAGCCGGCAAGCTCCATGGCGAAGCAATCAACGCCTCCAGTTCCGTGTTAGAGTATACTGATGTTTGTTTGATCCAATCTATACAGTGCCTTAGGTTGCAGGCCAAATTGTATTTTCGGATATCAGGGATATTGATTCCTCCATGCTGTCTAGGAAGCTGGAGTTTGCTAATTGAGATTCTGGGTCTTTTACGCGCCCAAAGAAACCGCGTAAAACTTGCTTGAAGGATTTTAATGTCAGCATGTTTCAGCAGAAGGGGGATGGTTTGGAGTGGATATAGTAGTTTGGGAAAACTCATCATGTGGATTAAGTGTCCCCGGGCAAATAGGGAAAGGGGCAGTTTCGCCCACTTATCTAGCTCTCTAATAATTTTCAGTATTAGTGGAGGGTAGTTTAGGTTATAGATGGAAGTGGGCGATCTTACAATGTGGATTCCCATAGCAGCTTTTTGAGCCAAAGTCAGAAGTAGACACCAAGCAGGACTTGTATGAAAACTATTTAAGTCTTTTGTTTGTTGCCCATAGCAACCAATCAGAGCTCCCCTTTATTTTTTTCACAGCACTATATGAAATGAAATGGGCGCTCTGATTGGTTGCTATGGGCAACAAACAAAAGTCTTAGACCTAGACAGTTTTCATACATGCCACCCAAAATTATCAGAAAGTATTAAAGGAGGATTTCTGGTGGACCCACTTCTGGTTTTTACTCAAAAACTGCATATATGGCTTTAAGGGGGTACTGTGCCACCTAATAAATGTGCCAGTGCATACTATGGCTCCTTTATGCATGCTAACTTTGGCAGGCAGCTCACTGACACGGATAGCGCCTGACATCTTTGTTATGAAGTCTCCTCGAATCACAGCCCTTCTTGCCTTTTTATCACCTCTGATGTTTCTTTACCACCTCCCCTTTCACTTGGTTGTGTATATTTTGCAAGTGAATGTTAAAGTTATGTTTACAATGCAAATGACTAATACCTAACAGACTCAGTAGATAGGCATGGATGACAGAACAATCTGCAGCCTGTCCATGGATGCTCTGTGTTGTCCTTGAATAGCGGATGACAACTTTTGTTATTTTTCTTAATCCTTATGATTTCTGTCTGTTAAGCTTTATGCACTAAAACCTGAAGATCAGTGACATATATAGAGGAGAGGGACCCATAGGAAAGATCAAAATGAACCTCTTTTAAAAGTGTTAGATTTTGACACTCAAAAATGTTTTATTGTTTCACAATGCATATCCTCCAGTATGGGGAGTATGGCACTTGTTACAGCAACCCAGTAGAAAAGGAGGTCAAAGCAAGCATCGCTAAGTTCCCTTTCTAGAAAAGCCTCATAGCAGCCGCATGGAATGCCTCTATGGTATACACACCCTTTCTAAAGAATGTGAAAGGAGGGTCTGTAAGGTGTAGTGTGAAGCCGAAATTCAAAAAAGACAAACCCTTCGGGCTTTAGCTTGTGTCGCAAAAAGCCTTGTGGTGACTGCCGAGTTTGGAGGTTATGGTCCATTGAGATATTTACACATAGGGCCACATGTATGAAAACTGTCTAGGTCTAAAACTCACTTTGTTGCCCATAGCAACCAATCAATCAAAGCGCTCCTCTCATTTTTCTAGAGCACAATGAAAGGGTTGCTCTGATTGGTTGCTATGAGCTCTGATTGGTTGCTATGTGCAACAAATGAGTTTTAGACCTAGACAGTTTTCATACATGTGGCCCATAGTTCTTTTGCATTGCTGAACTCAAGAAGACTTTACTCACAGAAGGCACTTACTGTATACTTGGTAGTTTGAGGAATATTTCTCAAGAGTTCAATAAAGATCTGACAGTGAGGCACAAATCAAACAACAATAATAGGCTGATACAACCCCGGTATACAAGAAATACCCACTTATATAGGAGCAGAATAAAAAATCCAAATTTATTCATGAGTCAATAAAAAATATACACATAAGGTAGTACTACACTGAAAAACACCCCAGAAAGATTTCAGAGCCCATGTCAATTAATTATAAAAACAATGTGTAATACACCATATCCAACAAACCCCCATACGTTATAAGGTGTAACAAACCTATATAGACTCTGCAACACAACATAAATCAATAGTAATCACAGGGAAAGATACAGACCGATAGGAAAACCCCCGAAGCGCATCTGGTCACTAGTTTCATCAGGGAGTAACATGGACAAATCTTGTGGGAAATGCACATTGGGGTTTTTCCTTATCACCTTTTCAGTCTGTATCTTTCCCTCTATTATTGATTTATGTTGTGTTGCAGACTGTATATGTGTGTTACGAGTCACACTGCAGATGCACTTGTATTCCTAGGATCTCCACCACTGCATACTCCCCTTCCTGCTTTCCTGTGCAACTCTGCTGTGTCCCGGCGCACGTCTCTGCTTCCTAGAGTGTGTGCGTGCCAGCTCTGTGAAATTTAAAGTGCCAGCGCCACCCACTGACTTCCCTGCCAGATCTCATACTCCAGTGAAAGCCTGCAAGTAGATTATGTTCCTGTCCGTGTACCTGACCTTTGGTGCGTGACCTTGACCACGTTGCCTGCTGTCTGCCCTGACCATATTGCCTGTCTCGACTATGTACCTGCCTATGATTCTGTACCTCACACACCCCGGCCTCCATCGCTAGCAAGTCCCATTAGGGGTGGGCCCCTGGGAGTCTCCTACAGCCAAAAATCATCCAGCCCCGCGGTGGACTCTGGATAACACCAGGAGGCTCCTTAGGCCATGTTCACACGGCTTAAAATGGGCCATATTTCGGTCCGTAATTACGCGCCGAAGTGCGCCAATTACGGGCCGAAACGGCCATTATTACGGTAATTCACGTTTCATAAAAGAACTATGGATTACGTTCCCTCTCCTGCCGGCGAAGCCCCCGGGCGGGGAGATAATTTGACATGTACTTTCTAGCGGCGTATACGCGCGTAGCAGTGATTGTCTATTGGACCGGCGAAGTGCCGGCCCCCCGCTCACTCCCCCGCTCCCGCCCCGCCCCCTTCCACACGGCGTTTAATTGCGGGGGGCGGTAATTACGCCCTGCAAATACACCGTGTGAACATAGCCTTAGACTCTGCTCCTTGACGCGGCTTATACCACCGCTTGCAGTGGTCTAGCAAATCCACTCCACCCACCTTACAATGTGTTTGTTGTACTTTGTAACCTATTTGGGTTGGTTGGATATGCTGCATTACTATATTTAGTTTACACAGGCTTTGATACCTACCTTGGGTGTTTTTCATTATAGTATTACCTTTTATGTATGTTATTAGTTACTATTGAACAAACTTGGATTTTTTATTCTACACCAATATTAGTGGGTATTTTTTGTATATTGAGGTTGTGTCATCTTGAATGTATACCTATTTACTGTGACTTAGTCTTTATTGGCCACTTTTTGATAGGTGTTAACTGATTTACACTGTAGTTGTCATACGGTTTTGCTTTTGTATACAGTCTATAAGCTTCAAGAGTTCCTTACACACAATATCCTCTTGGCCTTCATTGCTGACACTTTAGAAGCTGCACTCACTTGTCACTTCAGTAGGCACTCCACTACCTGTCCCTCTTAGGCTATATTCACACGGCGTAATTGCAGCGCGTACAGTATGGCCGCAATTACGCCGGGTGCTTTGGGAGTCGCGCTGATCAGCGTGTACTCCCGCGGCGTGGGGGGACCCACAGCCCGCTGGCCCCATTGACATGCATTACTCGCGGCGCGTATTCACCGCAAGTTGTTGGTATGTCACTTATCTCCCCGTGCGTATTGTACGAGCGGGAAGAGGAGGCGTAATCCATAGTTCTCT
Source organism: Phyllomedusa bahiana (assembly GCA_025379985.1). Classification (NCBI taxonomy): domain Eukaryota; kingdom Metazoa; phylum Chordata; class Amphibia; order Anura; family Hylidae; genus Phyllomedusa; species Phyllomedusa bahiana. The sequence goes on from JAODAL010038278.1 coordinate 8,038, forward strand.
ATGAGAACTATGGATTACTGTAATTTCGACGCGAAATGCGCGCCAAAATTAGCCTGTGCAAACATACCCTCACTGACCTCTTTGTTGTCCCTCTCTACAACATTGAAGCCACCTGTCTCATAGCCCACTCATGGCGGGAATCGTGTGGCACACACTCTTATCCACTAAGTAGTCTTCACAGAGTCAGATGTCACTACTGCAGCTCTCAACTCTCTCACAGTGAACTCACAGGCCACAATGCTCAGACTTGACATTTACCCAAGCCACACACATTTTGGTGGGAATCCCACACATTGCATGTGAGTACGCAGATTTCCCAAAAAAGTGGTGAAACAAGCCATTGTCCAACAATCACTACTACCTACAGAAGCCTCAAAGCTAGCCTTCCTTACTAATTAAAGGGGTATTCTTGTTTCATTGAATAGAGCTAAACACATAGGCAAAGGTAAATAAAGACTATTACTAAATACATTGCTTTTCTGATTTTGCTTGATTAGAATGACAAAGGTGTTTCAGGACAGAACCAGATCTTGTCTTTCTTTTCTTATTTGATCTTTGCATTAAAAAAAAAAAATTTTTCCAAAACCCTCAAATGTTGTTTTTCATTTCTCATTTTAATCTGTCTACATATTAAAACCCTAAAAAAATTGTGATTGGCAGAAAAGGGAATTGAAAAAACTAATTTTATACAAAAAGTTTTTTAAATGTTTAAAAAAGGCGGTTTCCCGGGAAAAATTTTTTTTGCCACCTGAAAGTATCTGTCAAAAAATTGATTTGCATTGTACTGACAATTAGCAATACTTGGAAAAGTATTTATCCCAATTGGCAGCTGTACAAACTCAGGGGTGCACCTAGCCTTTCTGCTGCCTGGGGTATCCAATAAATTGGTGCAAAAGTCCTCTAGCCCGTCGAAGACTGGTGTCAATATAAAATTACACCTCTGGCAGTGGCGTTTTTTTCTGGGGGGTTTAAAAGGAAATTGAGAAAAACTAAAAAATTAAAAATGTACCCAAATTTTTTTTTTTTCCCCTTAATAAATTATTGCCCCATACACATTAAAAAATTTACCAGTTCTAAAAAATTTGTGGGGTTTTTGTTATGACTCTAAGGGTGTTTGGTTAGTTTTTCCCTTTCCCCACATTTACTTTAAAACAATTTAAAATACAAGTCTCCCACAAAATGCGCAGCTAAGGGATGTTGTGTTTTGCATTGAAACATGATCCTGTACTGTACAACCGGTTATTGTTACCAACAATGCAAATGAAACAGGGACCTTCTATTTTGTACTTTGCAACATGACCTGTAATAACTTGGAAGGACTAATTAGCTCTCAGATCCAAGTTCCTACTGAAATCTCACCATCAGGAACACCTGCCAGTTCTTTTACTATGAAACTAATAACAATGCTGAGGATAATACAAAGAAAATAATTGTATCTCAGGTCAGGCTTTTGTATGCCAAGTTACCAAGGTCATTTTTTTTAAACAAGTTCTTAAGTCAAAATGTAAACGCTACATAATAATGGCTTTTCTTTAAAAGTAAGCCAAAAAAGTGGGCCCTTTTTTTTTAGCAGTGCAGCCAAGGCTATTTATACCCCTGCAATCATACATTTTCCTTGCTTCTGGGGGGGGGGGGAAAACACTTAGCCCTAACTCCTTTAAAAAAAATTGCAGGCTTCCACAAATTTTTGTCTAAGGTTTTGTACAGTATCTCGCAAAAGTCATTTAAAACCCCTCACTTTTTTTGGTAAATATTTTTTTTGTTTTTTTAAGGGAAAAACCAACCCCCCACTGGAGATATGAAAAGTTTGTTTCCCAATATAAAGTAGTTGTAAGGCTGGGTAGGGATCCCGGGAAACCACCCCCAAGCGGGGTTTGTTATCCCACCCCCCAGGGAAGGGAAATTTTAAGTCCCCCCTTTTTTCCCAGAGCCCGCCGAAAAGGGGGGAAATGGCCCTTGCTGCGGCGTGGGCTACCAGGTCTTTCCCCCCGACTTGATTTGGTTTGCGAGGGGCCGGCCCCGAGGTGCAGGGGGAGGTACAGGTCGTAGCCCCAGAAAAAGTAGTCGTGGGCGGGCCGAAAGGGTAAAGGGCAGGCGGCAATGGTTCCGTGGCGTGGACGGGCAGGAAGGTCAGGGCAGGCGAAAGGGGTTCGGAGTCAAAAAAAATTAGAAAGGGGGTTTCCGGGAAACAGGGAAAGGGCGAAAAATATACTTTTGGAACGTTTTCCCTTCAGGGCTCGGGGGCAACTAGATCCGCAAAAGGAAAGTCCCGCACGTCAAAAAAATAAAAAAGGGGCACACCGGGGCAAGCAGCCAATTATCGGCGGCGGGCCCCTTTTTAAATGCAAAAGGACGAGGGGGCGCGCTAGGGGACGGGCACAGTGCGCCACGGCTGGAGGGGAGGGAACAGAGCAAAAAAGGGGGAGGTAGGTGAGGCCCTGGAGCGACCCGGGGCCCCGGGGCCCTTTTCCCGCGGCCGCACGCCACCCGCCCCAGGCAGGGATCCCAAAGAAAAGGGGCCGGGTGCGCCTGCGGCCTGGGGGCCCGGGGGGGGCCCGGCCGGCCCCCCGCCCCTACATTTAAACCCCCCCTTATTCTCCCCCTCTTTTTGGGGGAAAAAGGAACCTGCGGAACAAGATCCTGGTCCAAAAATATTAAATTTTTTTTCCCCGGGACCTCTTTCAGGCCCGAAGCCCTTCCCCAGCAAACCGGGAAAAGAACCCCCTTACCCCTGATGGTCTTCGGGGGCCCCAAAGGGCCTTTGCCCTTAAAATACTTTGGGAGGGCTCCACCCCCGGGAGAAGGAGACGCACTCTTTCGGAAAACCGGTTCAAGACCAGGGGCTTTAGGAGGGAACGGGGGAAAGCCGTTGGGAAAATTGAAGAGAAGGGGGTAGGAAAGAGCTTTTAGCCCCCGGGGTTTAAAAATTAAAACGGGGCACTCAAAAAGGCCCCAGAAACCCGCGGCCCCAAATTTTATAGCGGGGGAAACCTTGAGGCTACGGGGGTCTGGCCAGAGGGGCCAAAACCTTTTATCTCCTGGCTGGAATTTGGGGGGAGGTGGCCTCCTCCTCTTGTCGGCCGGGCCCTTCATGCGGGGAAAAGGCCCGGATTAAGGCAAGTCGCCAAATTTGGCCCTTTATATCCTGCACATTGTTTCCACAGCGGAAAACCCCGGAAAATTCGAAACCCAAAGGGGGGGGGGCGGGCGTGGGGGGACGCCCAACCACCAGGAATGGAGAAAAAACCCGGGAGAATCGAGTCCCGATGGTTGTAGGAGAACTACCCCACGGAAAACAGCTCGGCCCCCGTTGTCCTGACGGCCTTTGGGCGCGAAATTTGGGTGAAAGGAAATTTTGCCCAATATCTATTCACCCCCCTCCCCTTGGGCCATTATCCCCGGGGAAGGTAGGCCGAAGAAAAAATCCAATTTAAAATTTCAAACGAGAACACAGGGCCCCCCCCCAAAACCCTTGGGGACAAATTGGACGGTTTCCCATCAGGGAAAGTTTTGCGAAGGTAATTTCCCTGCAGATGAAAAATATGCTGGAAGAAATGTCCCCCCCCCAGTTTTAGGAAACCAAAGGGAAAAACCAGGGAGTGGCCCGGGAAAGGGGGCATTTTAGAGAATCTATCCGTGACCCCCGTTTACAAATTCCCCGAAGAGGGGGGGAAGGTCCTGATTTAAGTTTCCCTGCCTATGTGTGTCCAGGAGACCCCCGGGGACCCCGGGGGAAAAGGGGCTAAAGGGCCCGGGGGGGGGCCAATTTGGGGTGGAACCTTGTTTTCCCGGGCCCCAGGGTACAGGAGAGAACAAAAATCCTTGGGCGTCCTGGGGGAGGGTGGCCACCAGTACGGGGTGAGATGAGGGCGTGGGACTTTCCCAAACCCGGGGGGGACCCCGCCAAAGAGAACTATGCCCCCCCAGGAATTTTCCGTCTGAAACCTGGGGAAAAGTAGGTTTTTTCCCGGGGGGGTTTCCCTCTGAAGATCCACAGAAGCCACGTGGATAACCCTTGGGAGGGAATAATGTTTCTGGGACACAGGTTCTTTCCCCCAGTAACCCTCAGAGGCTTGGAGGGGGGCTTTAGCCTTTACGTTCTTTTTTCCCGGGTGGGGGAAGTGTATCCTGAAGTCAAACGAGAGAAAAAGTGAACCACCTGGCCCCGGCGAGGAAATTTAAACGTGGGGAGTCTGGGGGTAAATAGGGAAAATTCTTTTGGTCTGTGAAGACTCGAAGGTGAGGCCCCCTTCCCAAACAAAAGGCCAAAACCCCCCAGAAACCCAATTTTTATAGCCAAACAGTTCCCCATCTCCTATGTGTTGTTTCGTTCACCCGGCGAGAAGGTCCTGGAGAAAAAAAAAGCAAGTAACCGTTTTTTCCCTTTTTTGGGGCCCTTTTTGGGTCAGGGGGGCCCCCCCCTTTCTCCCCACGGAAGAGGCAACCACCTCCGGCTGAAGGGGTTTTTCCCGAATCCGGACCCAAAAACCCGGATCGGTGCCGAAGAAAAAAGCTGACTTCAGTTGAGGAATGCTTTTTCAGCAAAGGGGGGGCCCAAAATCTCGGGGTTGGCAAACCCTTTGGGGACGCCCCAATGGGGAAACCCCCCACGAAAAAAAAGTGGGGAATAAAATTTCCGGTAAGTTTGGCGAAATCCCAGGAAGGTTGAAAACGCCCAAAAAACCCGGGCAGGGCGTGGGCCCCGCCCGGATGCGGAAAATTTAGCCCGGGTCCATCTTTCAAAACCCGATCGGAGACTATGTAACCAAGGGAAGGGAGATTTGGGCCCGGTGGAACCGACCCCTTCTCCGCTTGCAAAAATCGATTGTTCCCCAGGGCGTGCAGGAACCCTGGCGTACTTGTACCGATGAGTCTGATTAGGAGAAAAAAAACTGAATATGTCCAGATACATATGATGAGGTGTAAGCAAGTCCCGAAAATGTCATTGGAATTCCCGAAAATACGACTTGGGGCAATTTTATAGCCCAAAAGGCTAAGGAACCGAATGACCCTCCCGGGGGTTGAAAGCCCGGGTTTTCCCCTGTCCCCCTCACAAATTTTGACGAGGTTATAGGCACCCCGGGGAGGTCCAATTTGTAAACACTTGGCTCCAGAAGCGATCAAAAAGCTCCCCATATCAGGGTTGGGGGGTTTGGTTTTTTCACCGTGAAATTTTTTTTAGCCCCCCGTTTCGTTATTCGGCCCGAAAAGAACCCCGTCTTTCCTTTTTGGAAAAAAAAAAGAAACCGCCCCGGCGGGGCGGGGAGGACTTGCCCTTTGAAAACCCCTTTTCCCAAATTTCCCATGTTTTTTAAGCCGAAAATGGCCTGGTCTCGGGGCACGGGCAGGGGGAGACCCTTTTCCCCCTGGGGGGGCTGGGTTCCCGGGGAAAGGGGTTTTTGGGGCAGTCATAAAGGGCCCATGGGGGTTTTAGTTTCAGGCCCGTTTTTCTGAGAACACATTCCAAAATCCTTGGTACTCCCCTGGCAGACCCGGGGGAGGACTTTTCGGACGGGCTGGGGGGGAGAGAAAGGACACCCGGGGATGGCCGCCCAAAACCCAAACCCGAGGGTTCTGGCCTCCGTTTCCCCCGCGTGAAAATTCGCCTTTTTCCCCCAATTCCCAAACGGTTGGGGCGTAGTTGCAGCCAAAGGGTGCCCCCAACGGTGAACGGAAAGGGAAAAGCGGGAGGGGAAAGAAAGGAAAATTTTCTCCATGATTTGGACCCCTTTCCGGAGGGTAACGGGCAGGGTGATGAACCCGGAGGGGGTCACTGAGAAGCTCCCCAAATTGAGGATGAAATAAAAGCTTTTTAAAGGGGATGGGCTGGGCACGCGATAGGAGACCCAAGGATGGGATGAAATAAAGTTCCCGGGTGAAACCCGGGGTCCAGGAAGGGGGGAAACCCGAAAAGGGTAGGAAAACTCTGTGGGTTTTCCCCTGGCGAATCAGTCATGGAGAGGGGGGGGGGGCTTGAGCCCCCTAGGGAGCCTCCCCCTGCGGCTTTCCCGGTGCGGAGCGTTTCCCGGAAAAGCTTTAAAGGGCGTGGGGGAAAAACTTCTACGGGGGAAAGGTCCCGGGCTGGTGCAGTAGAGGGATGGAGTTTCTCCATCCCACGGCGGGGCAAAATCAGATTTGGGGAAAGTGAGCACGGTCCAACCTGCAATTTGGGGCCCTTTGGTGGGAAAAAAGTGGAGGAGGCAAATGGAGGGTCCTTTTTGGAAAAAAGGAGCCAAAACGAGGTTTGACGGCGAGGGGGTTTTGCCCCTTTTAGCTTGGGGGGGAGCTCCTGCTGTCTTTCTGGGAAAAGCAAGTCAAAAGGGGTTTGTGGAAAGGGGGGTGGCTCGCCCCAACGAGATGGAAGAAACCCTTGTGCCAGCGGGTCCTTTTTCTTGCTTGACAGGCCTTCTTTTAAAGGGGCGAAGAGAGGCACGTTTATTCCCCGGCAGTCGGGGTTGGGTTTGGGGGAAGGGGCCCCAAAAATTCCAACCCAAGGTGTCCCCCTGGATAGGGGTCAAAAGCGCTTTTCTCCGCAGGCCCCCTCGCGCAAAGGGTTTCCCCGAACCGCTGCGGGAAAAATTTGAGGGAAGGCCCGGGGGGGCTTCGGGGCAAATTTTGGGGGGGGTTCCCGGTCCCAAAGAGGGGGGGCCCCGGCCAGGGCCTTTTCCCCGGGTAACAGGCTTTAACCCCCCAAACCACCCTTTTACCCCTTTTGGAGACTGCGTGATGAAAACCCCTGCAAAAACTTCGAGTCCCGTCAAACTTGGAGGGTAGAGGAAGGCGAAGTTGGGCCCACGGCTGCCAGCGGGCCTCGGGCCGGGGGTTTTTAGGAACCCCTTGGCGGAAGAGGGAGGTTGCGGCTGCTTTGGGGCGCCCGGAATTTTGGCGCATCATTGGGGGGGAAAAAGCTGAAACCCAAAATTTCTGTGCTTGTTTTCGGGGAATTGCTGCGGAAATGTTGGGGGACAATTTTTCGTGAGAAACCGCAAGACTTTGGAAGGGGGGAACCCTTTTTGGGGGGTTTTATGGCTTTTGGGTCTAACTGTAACGGATGGGGGAGGGGGGTCCACTGGCCCCCCAAAAACCCATGGTAGTTATGCCAAGCCAGGGAAAAAGGAATCTAATTAGCCCCGGTTTTTAAAAGAGCCCCCCCGCAAAACGGGAGGACTTGCGCGGCGTGAGGTAAACCCGGTCGTCCCCCCCGACGTGACTTGCTTTTTCCCATTTGGGGGCGAGGTTGGGAGCGAGGTACAGAGTCGTAGTCCAGGGAAACGTAGTCCGGGGGGCAGGGCCCTTTAAAGGGCTGGGCAGGCGGGGAATGGTTTATGGGGCGTGGACAGGCAGGAAAGGTCAAAGGGGGAAAAGGCCCGGGAGAGGGTTCGGTGTCGAGAAAAGTAAACAAGGGGTTGGTACAAGGTTTAAGGGGCGGAATATACTTTGGGAACGGTTTCTTGGGGTTTGGGGGAACATAGATCCGCAAAGGAAAGGGCCCCCTGAGTCAAAAATTTAAAAAAAGGGGCAGACCCGGGAAAACGCCAATTTTCGGTGCGCTTGGCCCCTTTTTTAAAAGCCAAGGACGGCGGGGCGGGGCTGAGACGGAAAACGGCCCGCGCCCACGGCTGGCAGGGGACGCCCACAGGCGGGCGAAGGTTAAAGGGGAGTGGGCCGGAGCGTAGCGCCCCCCGCCGGGGCCCTTTTGCGGGCCAAACAGCGCCAACCCGCCCGGGAAGGGGTCCTGGAGAGAGGGCACAGGTGCGCCTTTCCCGGGCCCCCCCGACCCCACCCGTAGTAGTGTACAGCTTTATAACAGTTAAATTTAATGGGTGTTTCTGTTGGCAAACAAAAGTAAAATAAACCCCTAAGTTTAAAATGGACAAAAATTTTGCCCTAAAATGTCAAAAATTTTGTGTGGCCAACTTTTTTTTCCAGACGGGTTAACTCTCTTGGGCATGGAGTTCACTAGAGCTTCACAGGGTTTCAGCCACTGTAATTTCCCCTTCCCTCCCCCATGAGGACAAACAGGAGTGGTGGATGTTTTGGGACCCTTTTGCTCCTCCAACCCTTTCCCTTTCGAGGGTGCCCCAGGTTTAAATCGGGGACCAAAGCTTAACCTGTCCGATTCTTCACACCCCCTTTTTCTTTGACAAAGGCCGTTTCGTCTTGGGGGCAGTATCCTTTTTGGGGGGAAAACTGCCCTTTCTGCCCCCCTTTTGAAAAAGGGGCGATCTGGCTCGCTTCAGTTTGTCCACTTTCATGATGGCTTTCATGGGGTTCCCCCACTGAAACCCAGCTCCCCCCAAGCCCGGCAGCCCCAAACCATGGGGCATCCCAAAAACCCTGTTTTTAGGAAAAAAACCCTTTTCTTTGTAGTCCTCACTGGTTACCCCCACACACGCTTTGACACCATCTGAACCCCAAAAAAAGTTTATCTTGGTCCCCATCAGAAACCCCAAGACTGGATCCATGTCCTTTGTTTTTTTTCTTTCAAACAAATGTTTGGGCTTTCAAACCTATTGAGGGAGATCCTTCTGGGGCTGACAGCCTTGTAGACCAGTTGTTTCAATTTTTGTGGGTTATGTCTGGGGTAAGGGCAAGTTGGACCCCTAAAAACCCTTTTTTCCTTGCAGCAAAAAGTTTTGGAGGCTTATACGTCTTTTTTAAAAAAAAACAATCTCTGGTTGTGACACTAAACATGCGCATTTTACTTTTTTTATAGGGCCCAAAAGCGATTGCCTTGTTTGAGTGGAATCTGGTTTTTTAAACCGCCCGTAATTTTCTTGGCCCCATGCTGCAGCTCAGTTGGGAAATTTTCTTATGGCCCCAGGCCCCGATTTATGTAAGAAAAATCAATTTTTTTTTTTTCCAAAATCCTTTAGACGGTTTTTGGGAGTTTTTGGTGTCATGTTGAAATTCCCGGGAGCTGTAGGGGGAATTTGAGGGGTGATAACAAACCAAAAATTTAAAACCCCCGGGTTTCCCTTCACAATTTAGACCTTGTAACACTAAGTGTCCCCATGACATTGGGAAAGGGGCAATGGCAAATTTTTGGGAATTTTTTCTGTTTTCAAATTAGAGGTGTATTTTAATTTTGTTGCCAGCAGTTTTGACATTGCGGCTATGTGTTGGGGTTTTTTTGGGGGGCACACCAAAAAATTTAATTTTTTAAGCTGTACAAATGGGCCCCATTTTAAGTTAAATTTAGTGTCAATTTTCTTCCCGTGTGGTTCCCATGAAAGGAGAAATACAATTTTTTTCAAAAATGGGGACCGGGTTTTAATCACTTTTGTAAAACCCTTGGGTTTTTGGGTTTAATTTTTTGCTATGTATCTATGTTTTTTGTTTATGAAAGGTGTGGGAAAAATTTTCCAATTTAAAATTTTCCGCGGGATTCCCTTTTGTTCAAAACCCAACCCAAGTGGGCTGCGCTTTTTACCCTCTTATTCAGTTATCAGGATTTTATTTCTTTAAAATGAAAACACATTGCATATGCTAAAGCACACTTCATCAGTTCCATCATCATGTGTGCTTGAACTACGGGAATCCAGCGGTAATTCATTGGACATTCCATTAACTGCATATCTACGTACCCAGCTCCATGATGGCTCCAAGGGAATTGCAATCAGACAGCAGCTATCCTCACCACCATCAGTTCTTCAATTAAACGAAGGCTCTTCTGAGTGTTGTGCCTCCTCCTTCACAATTCATTAAGGTTAGTGTACAAGAGATTGTATACTAATTGCTAAATCCAAGTCGCAGTACTTGCGCTAGGGAACGTTTTCTCTTTTTTGCTTCTATTGTATGATATTGTATGATCACACAAAGGTGTTAAATCGTGGTTCTAAGTTAAAGATTTTTCTCCACCAATGAACTTTATAGAATATCAATAAGAAACCATCCTAAGTTGCTCTCAGCACTCCATTCTGTTCTATATGAGTTCCTAATACAGAGACCCTCATCTATCAGTCTTTGATAGCATATCCTAGCGAAATAATATTAACCCCTTCCCCGACATAGATGTATGCATACCCCTAAGGCGGGAAGTGACTTCCCGCAAATTGGAATATGCATGACGTCCTGGGCGATCGTGCGGACATTGCGGGCGAGCCGCGCGCGTATCGCAACATGGGACCAGCGGTAAATAAACCGCTGGCCGCATGCCGTATCACCACCCCGTGCCCGCAGTGAGTCTCCTACCACGGGTGAAAAACAGCTTCAATTAACCCGCAGCTGTCATGGGCGGCGATTAATCAAGCGTCAGGCAGGTAGGCTGAGCTCCACCTGCCTGCTTCCCGGCGTGCTGCCGAACTGCAGTTCAGCAGCGATCTCCTAACCTGATGGCCACGGAAGTGAACGGCACTCTCCCTGGGGTCACTTTACGTCCACAATGCCGCGCAATGCATTGTGAGGCATGGTTGACAGTAGTTGTCAGGCGACCATTAGCACAGTACTAGTACTGGTTTACTGGGCTGCCTTCTAACAAGCAATCTGATGGATTGCTGTTAGAAGAAAAATAAAACAAAAAGTAAAAATAAATGGTCCAAATTGAAAACAAAAGTAAAACACAAACACAAAAAATTAAAATAAAAACACGTTACAACCGCCCTTCTCCCCTTTACAAACCGACAATCGCGCCCAAAAAAGATCAAAAATAAATAAAGGTACCAATATTTGGTAACAGTCGCGTGCGTAACGACCCACCCTATAAATCTGTCATGTTAATTACCCATACGAGTGAAGCGCCGTAAAAAAACAAAAACAAAAAACTGTCACAGAATTTCGATTTTTGTATATCCTGCAGCACATAAAATGGTATAAAAAGCGATCAAAACTCCATATAAATGCCAAAGTTGTACCAATTAAAACCATTCCCATTCATCCCGCAAAAAAAAGAGTCCTTACGAACGTCTCTGTTTACGGAAAAATAAAAAAGTTTTGGCTCTACAGAAGACCAGAGACGACGCAAACTGATTAATTTAACACAATAAAAACATCTTTTTTTTGTTTTTAAAAGTGCTTCAAAATTATAGGTCATATAGACCCAGAGGATAAAGCTCACTGTGGTTATGGATAGACTGCAACGTTAGATCGCTGTTAAAAAAAAAAAAATAAAAACCACTACTAGGATGCAGTATTTCTTCATCCCGGTCCTTCTAAAAAACGGATTTAAAACTGATCAAAAAGTCTGTTGTCCCCCCAAAAAAAGAAACCAATAAAAACGTCAACTCTACCCGCAAAAAACAATCCCCTACACATGCTCCGTCCATCAGCAAAATTAAAAAAGTTATGGCTCTCATACTATGGCGATGCAAAAACGTGTTTTTCCTTTTGAATAAAATTTGTTGTATTATGTAAAAAGCAGTAAAGACATAAAAAAATATAAAATTGGGGTATCGCTGTAATCATATCGACCTGCTGAGTAATACTAGTATGTCAGTTATACTGCAAACGGTGACCGCTGTTGAAATAATAAAAATAAAAAACCACTACCAGGAATGCTGTATTTTGTCAAAAATGCTCACTAAAACCTTAAAAAAAGTGATCAAGCGGCATATGCCCCCATAATGGTAACTTAATAAAAACGTCAACTCATCCCACAAAAAAAAAGCCCATAATCACTCCGTATATACAGAAAACTGAAAATGTTATGGCAATCAGAACAGGTCAAACATAAAAACGCAATTTTTTTATAGAGACCTATTTCTATTGTGTATAAAGTAATAAACATAAAAAAAACTATATGTAAAAACTATATCATTGCAATTGTAGCGAACCCCATAGTAAATATATCCTGTCCATTTATACTGCACGGAGCGAACGCTGTAAAAATTGAGCCCGAAAAAAACAATGGCGGAAATTGCTATTTCCCACATTTTCAAAGCCCAATTGCAAAAAAAACCAAAACTTTGAAAACACACCTGTGCACCCAAAAATGTACAATACACCCCTAATGGAGATCTTTGAGTGCGTGCTGAATCCAAAATGGGGTGACTTCTGGAAGTTTCACCTGTTTCTGGTACTTTGGGCCTTGGTAAATGCGCATCCGGCCCCACCAAAAATCTGCATTCCAAAAGCCAATAGCGCTCCCCTCCCCTTATACTCCCTGCCATGCGCACAAACAGCAGTTTACGACCCACATGTCTTGTATTGCCAAACTTGGAAAAATTGCGTAAACAAGGTTCTGATTGCTTTTTTACCAGGATGCCTTGTAAAAATTAAACATTTTTCAGCTGAAATTGCAAGATTTATTGGAAAAAATTTTTCTTTTTCATTTTCACAGCTTAACGCTAAAAACTTTTGTGACACACCAGTTTGGGGGCGATAATGCCACACTAACAACATACAAACCCCTTGGATATATTCCTAAGGGTGGTTAGTTTCAATATGGGGTCTTATTTTTTAGGGAGTTTATAGAGTTTTAGCACCTAGGGCGTCTGCAAACCTGAAATGGCCCCTAAATAAAATCGAATGATAAATGAGACCCCAGAGTCCAATCGGTGCGCCTCCTAGACTGGGAGCTTGTGGTTGAGCCCAAAATAATGCCGCTAGGGCCACATATGGTGATATCTCTGAAAACGACAGAACTGGGGAATCAATATTAAGTTGCATTTTCCTGCTCACATTTACCGTATTCTTGTGAATATGTATCAAATTTGAAAAAGTGCAAAAAAAGAGGAGGTGAAATTTTGTAAATTTCACTTCCACTTTGCTTTAAATTCCTGAGTAAACACTAATGGGTTAATAAACTTCCTAAATGTAGGTGTTTATTGAATACTTATAAGGGGTGTGTATCTTAGATGAGGTCATTTTATGTGGATATATAAATACAGTCATTCATAGTCCCACCGTTAGAACTGGACGTGTGTCCCCTAAAAAATTGTATATTGCAAATTCTGTTTGAAAATTTGAAAATTAAAAAAAAAAAAAAAAAAAAAAAAAAAAAAAAAAAAAAAACTACTAAATTTCTAACCCCCTAATGTCGTAAAAAAAAAAATGACATTAAAAAAAATGATGCCAAACTACAGCAGACATATGTGTAGATGCTAGTTATATAACTATTTTGAGTGGAAATAACGATTCTGACTTACATGCAGAAATTTTTGAATTTTAGAAATTGGTAAAACATTTTTCTAATTTTTCACGATTCATTGATATTTTCACAATAAACAAGCAATTTTGGACCAAATTTCTTACAATCTAAAAGCACAATGTGGTCATAAGAAAACAATCTCTTGAATCACATGATAGGTTTTAAAGTGTCAAAAAGTTATTCTCACACAAAAAAAATAAAGTGTAACACATACAGAAATTCAAACATGGGGCCTCGTCCAGAGAGGCCAAAACTGGCTCCGACCGTAAGGGGTTAAATACTGGGAGACACAAACAGTTAGGATGCTATACTATAAGGGGACCTCCAAAGAACTATCACAAACACAGTCTTTCTTCAAAAATAATTGGCACACCAATCAGTGGTATATGCTTGACAAATATTATTTATTAATCTACATCACCAAAAATATAAAACACTATTATTGAAACTGCACACAAATAGCAGACAGTGAGCTTTCATGCAATAGCCCTTCTTCAGAATGTAATTCTGGAAGCCACAATATAATGGCATGAGTGTTCTCTGATAGTGTCCAAATTATATGCCATCAAAGTTTATGGTGGAAACACCCCTTTAAGGGTTTATTTCCATTTCCTAACCTCCAGGTTAGTAGATGGGATACAAATCAGCAGTAGAAATAGGAGAGTTGACCATACATGCCTGACTTTCTTCATTCTGTTATATGGAAGAGTGCTTGTTGGGTTGTATTCTTGAACTTCCAACAAGAGAATGGAGTGTGTCATCGATATATCACCAACTCTCAATTCTCTGCAGCCAGGATGTTCGCCTCTTGGGTATATCACTTTAAACCTGTTTCCACATTTTGTTCCCTTTTGCGTTTCCTATAAACACTACTACACTAGAGCACTGCTACAAGTGTGATAAAGCACTACACAACCAATAAATAGCTATGTTGCATCCTCGTAGTGATAGACTTCAAAAACATTAACAACTAGCTTGGCTGAACCTGGATATGAAGATAAAGAATTAAATGAACGATCGTCTGGTAAATAATCATTTTGCCAAGGTACCTATTACCTGTTGGGTGATACTGACATTCAAATTGGCCATGCAGTTTCAACAACACCAGGCATGGACAAATGATCTTTCTAGCAATGTTTTTTCAAAAGAAAATCACAGAAAAACATACTTACAGCTCAATGTCTGTACACAAAACTATTTCCAGTAGGAGGCAATATAAGCCCCCGTACTACTACATTGCAAAAATTTACCATGTGCAGTCTTTACATAGTGTAACCAATTGAACACACACCCATCCATCTAAGAATATGATGGGTATCAATCTGAGTGGACTGCAAAACCTGTTTTACATTTCTCCCATGTAGCACTGGGGCATATATGGTCTCTTATTGGGAGTAGTTCTTTGTCCAGCCATTGAGCTGTTAGTATGGCCTTGTGTCTGTTTTTAATGTTTCTTCATGAACAGATTGCACCTGGAATATAGATCTGTTTGAAATATCTAATCTTTCTTCTTTCTACTGGACAAAGTATGGTTCCCTTTTTTCCAGATGATAATAGTATGTCATCAGTTGTGTAAATGGTTCATTGCTATATTTCACACTATGAACATTTGTTATGGTTAAAATCATCCATTTTCACACTTTTGTTTAATGTATGTGGGTGGTGGGCACCTTTATTTCAATAATTTGACTCGGAGGAAGGTAAGTGTCAGATACCTTTGGTCCAACATATCTCTAGGGAACACAGAGATCAGACAGGCTGAAATCTAAAGGTGCCCATACACATTCAATAGCTGTCAGGCAAACTTGCTTTTTCAGCCAACAGCTATTCCAACTAATTCCCTATACATGTACATGCTCAGCTAGGCTAAGTGAGCATGGGTTCTCAATGGGGAGAGGAGAGAACGCCACAGTCAGACACCTCCGGTAGTGTACTATCTCTAGGAAGAAGAAAATAATCAAACATTGCAATTTAGAAATCCCAGTTCTTCTTTCCCAGAATGTCATATTGTATGGTGGGCTAGAGTACTGAGCTCCCACAGGTATTAGATAGTCAGTCAATCCTAAAGTCAGCAGGTTTGGACGACTTTTCTCTAATGTGGCCTTAATTACTGAAACCTAACTGGACTGTCTGCATGCCAACTTTAGTACTTTTAACTATTCAAAGTCGAGCAAGTTATAGCTCTAATTCTGGAAAGTCTGAAGCTGTAATTGGTTATTTATGATATACTATATATAGTATCTCTTTTTTTTTTGTATTAAATCTTTGGATGTCCTTTATTCAATATGAATATGTATTTTTTACATACAGTAACTGATTGTTGATACCTATGTGGGATCATGTGATATTTCCCAGTCCAGTTCAAAGCTACAGAATTCATGATTCCAACCGGATATGGCAAATTTTATACCAGTGCTCCATTTGAGAAATAAAAGGGTCATGGTCTAAGGGTTATTTTTCCTACACCTATGAAAAAACCAAGAGAAGAGCATACTGTATTTTAAAGGGATTTCTTCTCCATGCAGTTTCACAGACCACTGGCTAGGGATGGGTCTACTGCATTTCAGCTGTTACTAGCTATTCCTCTAAAAGTGAAATAACTGTAGGATATTTGTAAAGTGTAGTACACAAGGCAACAGAGCTCTAAAGAGTGAACACTTTTAATTTAGTTACGTAAATAAACCCAGTTGGTAGAGATAAGACTCTGCAGGGAGTGATAAACAAAAGACAAATCCCATAGTGGAAAGATAGGCAATAATTCAGCTTTTTACCATTTTTATCCAAAGGTAAACAAAAAAAACTATTTTTTTTTTTATCTATTCCACATAATGAATTAATAATAAATACCTAAAACATTACAATTATTTAAAACCAGCCTAAAAACCCACTCCACTCTCTGTGATAAGGGTTGTCTACCATCAGCTTAACTGCGTAATTTTGGCGCGCATTTCACCGTGTAATTGCGCTCTAATACGGACGAGATGCACGCCGAAATTACGGTAATCCATAGTTCTCATAGAGAACTATGCATTACGCATCCAAAGTTCTCATAGAGAACTATGGATTACGCCTTCTCTCCCCGCTTGTGCAATATGATCGTATTGTGCGCGCAGGGAGATAAGTGACATGTCAATTATTCGCGGCGAATACACTGCGAGTAATGAATGTCAATGGGGCCGGCGGGCTGCCGCTCCCTCCCCCTGCGCCGGGGAGTACGCGCGTATTAACGCAAGCTCCCGAAAGACACGATGTACTGTACGCACCACAATAAATCGTGTGAACATACCCTAAATCTTTATTACTTCACTATCTCAGCTAACTGCTTCCATAGATTCTCTTTCAAATTATATTCAGATAGTGGTGCATTTATAGTATACACCACTACAATTGCTTCACAGAAGTAGAGTGAAATTGTATGAAAATAACATCGCCATCATCCCCGCCAACATGTTTTGCCGCATGGCACGGCTTTATCAGGTGTAATTGGGGCTATATGTATGTGTATCTGCAGGGAGTGACTCACCTTGGATGGGCTGGCTGCTAGCAGCTTAGAGCATTGAGAGATACTGTAAGAGAGAGTAGGTAGAAGTGGGGAGAGGTGGTTAGCAACAAGAGAAACTTTGTAGAGGAGATCAAGGGAGACATGTATGAACAGGGCAGCGCCAGAAGTCTGCCGTATTTTCAGCCCGACATCAGGCACAGCCCCGTTCACATTACTGAAAAGCCTCTCGAATGGCACTTTATAATGTGCCTGAATTCAGGGGGCGTGCGGGAGGCGGGGCGCACTAGAACCATACGAAGCTATAGATTTATAGCTTCGCTACGGCAATTCTAGGCGCATTACTGCTGGAACAGGTAGAGCACTTTCAAAGTGGTTTACCTGAGCCAGAAATGTCGTGTTAGCGTTAGAATTCGCAGTAGAGCGGGTTCATAAATCACGCGCATTCTATGCTATTACAGTGCACATGAAATTTGCAGTGTAAACGGCAAATTTCATACATGTGGCCCCAAATCTTCTGTGTTTCCTGACCAAAACAAAATCAACAGAGCAATGTATTTGATAATGGTCTTCATTTACCTTTCCTTTAATGGTGAAAGCTAATTATTGTAGTGAGAAAAACCCTTTTTTTCCACAATACAATTTCACTACAATGGCTCTTTTTAAAATTGTCATTTTATTTTATATAGGTTGAAATGGAGACTACAGCTGTATAGCTACTTATCCACGAATTGAGAACATATAGGAAGTGCTGTATTATAATAAATATTATATTGAAAACCAGAAGCCTAATAAACTGTTTTTACGAGATGTGAAGTACTTGTTGGATGGTCAGGGTACAATATCTGCATTTATTACTGCTTACTTCCTCATGTGGACTTTCCCCTCATTAAACTGATTTATTATGGATTTTATGACCTTATCATATTCATTGCATGAAATTATAGAAAATCTCAGGATAAAAAATAAGAACTCACTGGTCATGCCAATAGTCATGAGGTCTATGTACTAGATATTTTAAAGGGTTTTTTTTTTGTTTTATGCAAAACTACTGTTTGTCAGTTAATTAGGGATAATTAAAAATAGGAAAAAAAACTTACGTTGTAAACCAACTAGTTCCGGGGCTGTTGACGGTCCTGGTGATCCCGGCCGCTGATATCACTGTAAAGTTTTCATGTAACAATCACAAGCTGCAGTGGTCACGTGAGGTGTATTACGCAAGTATCTTCTGAAGCCTGGGACTGGCTGCAGAGTCACGTCAGGACTGAACAGCGTCATCATTGGCGGAATCACCAGGGCCGCCCGGGGCACTGGAACAAGCAGGTTTACAAGGTAAGTGTTTTTTTAATCATCCCTGATGGACTGACAAGGTCTTAGTAGTTTTTAGTGTTGGACTGGGGTGCATAGGTCCACCAAAGGAATTCCATTCTGGAGGACACTAGTGGAGGTGATTGTGGGGCCCACCAATGGACTTCACTTTGGATGCCCACCCTCCAGCTACTGTTCAAGCCTCTTATACTCTTGCTTTTGGCCTCTTTCTGCCTCTCCCAATGATGTATATGCAATTTAAAAGAAACTCCAGGTCTGCCATGCTCAGTGGTGCACCGGGGGTTTCACGCAGTTGCCAGTCGGAACCTGGTAGTTATGGAGCACCCTCTGTGATGTTGGAAAATGAAAATGTATGCATCTTTCTAATGTGCTGTGCCATTTGGATCAGCAAAAATTATGAAAATTTATTTAAATGTACTTGTTTCCTAACTTTTTTCTTGGCTCATGAATGCTGTGCATGTACACTCCAGTATTTGTGCCAAGAATAAATATATGCTGTAACTGTGTCAGATGAGTAAAATGAATTCGAAATATCTTTAAAATGTGGTAAATTATTCTAATGTTAGAGCCATGCGGGCTGAAAGATTTGTCTTCTGGTCTCTGACTAATCTCCCTGTCAAAGATGATGACTCACCAAGAAGAATTTGACACTGGAACAGGATCAACTGGATAAACCAAGGTTGTTGTAAGAACTTTTATTCTATAACAAGATATGGCACCTTCTTTACTTCTGTAATAATAGATACAGACCGGCCATAACATTAAATAACATTTGTTATCTTGTGACAATGCTCCCTGACATGGGGCAGGATATATAAGGTGGCAAGCGATCGGTTAGTTCTGGAAATGTATTTGTTAGAAGCAGGAAACGTGGGAAGTGTAGGGATCAGAGCTATGTTGCCAAGGGTCAAAGCATGATGCATAGACCACTGGGTCTGAGCACCCCCAAAGCAGCAGGTTTTGTGAGGTGTTCTCAAAATGTAGAGGGTACTTTTTACCAAAAGTGGCTTAAATAAGGACTACCGGTGAACCAGGTTCATGGACACCCAAAGCTTGGTGATGCACATTGGGGAGCAAATGCTAGAGCTACTGTTGCCCAAACTGCTGAAAAAGTTAATGCTGGCATGATAGAAAAGTGTCATAACATACAGGGTATCACAGCTTGTTGTTTATTGGGCTGTGTGGCTGCAGACTAGTTAAGGTGCACATGCAGATACCGTCCTCCATATGAACATCAGAACTATGCCATGGAGCAATGGAAGAAAGTGGCCTTGTCTCATGAACATTACCTGTTGTATCATTTTGATATCTGGGTACAGCTGTGTATGTCTTGATCACTTGGAGAAGAGATGGCACCAGGATGCACTATGGAAAGAAAGGCAAGCCAGTGGAGGCAGTGTGACGCTCTGGGCAATGTCCTTTTGGAAAAGTTTGGGTCCTGGCATCATGTGGATGTTACGAAGACACATACCACCTACCAAAATATTGTTGCAGAGCAAGTCACTCCTACATCTCAATGGTATTCCCTAATGGCAGTAGCCTTTTCAGCAGGATAATGCTCCCTGCTACACTAGAAAAATTGTTAAAGAATGGTTTCAAGAATATGACATAGAGTTCAAAGTTTTGATTAGGTCTCTAAATTCCCCTGTTCTCAATGTAACCAAGTATCTGTGAGAAGTGCAGAAAATAAACTGTCTGATCCATGGGCAGAAAAGATCTGTTGCTATTGTTTTGGTGCTAGACATCATGAGATACTCTGAAATATCTCTCGCATCCGTTCGTTCCTCAACTTCGACACCACAAAAATGCTCGTCCATGCCCTTGTCATCTCCCGCCTTGACTACTGCAACATCCTTCTCTGTGGCCTCCCATCTAGCACTCTTGCTCCCCTTCAAAACATTCTCAACTCTGCTGCCCGTCTTATCCACCTCTCTCCTCGCTACTCCTCTGCCTCTCCCCTCTGTCAATCCCTTCACTGGCTACCAATAGCTCAGCGAATTCATTTCAAGTTGCTAACCATGACCTACAAGGCTCTCCATAACCTCTTCCCTCCATACATCTCTGCCCAAATCTCCAGATATCTCCTCTCACGCAATCTCTGCTCCTCACAGGACCTTTTTCTCTGTTCTACTCTTATCAGCTCCTCACACAACCGTCTCCAAGACTTCTCTCGCGCTTCCCCCACACTCTGGAATGCACTGCCCCAACACATCAGACTCTCTGCCACTCTCACCAGCTTCAAAAGCAACCTGAAAACCCATTTCTTCAGGATTGCCTATAACCTACAATAACCCTGCTGCCACTGTACTACCCCACAAACATGTCTGCTCCTCTCTTCCTGTCTCTTCCCTCCTCCTTGTAGACTGTAAGCCTTTGCGGGCAGGGTCCTCTCTCCCTCTGTACCAATTATACGTCATTCATTGTCATTATTGTACTCACTTGACATATCATGTATGTGACCCCCCTCAAATGTACAGCGCCATGGAATCAATGGCGCTTTAAAATAAATGTTAATAATAATAATAATAAATAAAAAAGGTCTCATGTAATTCATGCTTCGACAGTCAGGGCTATTTTGGGGGAACCTACAAAATATTGGTTTTAAGGTTATGGCTAATCAGTATACACTTGAGAGAGGGACACTTCTTATGTAATATAAAAAATAATTTGCAAATTATATTTCAAACAAAAGGAGCCGTTTAATGATGTTTCCACACTAATTACAGGAGCCTTGGAGACAGAGTGCTTAGATTCTTGTCCTATAAAACCTTCTGGTGACCTAAGCGTGGTTCAGTAACACCACTGGACATCCAATAAGTAAGATGATGATTTTCAGACTTACAGCACTCTTACCACTTGACAATCGGGGAGGGTAGTAACCATAATCCTCAGCAGGTTATACCATATAGAACAAGAATATTTTCCTTCTAATCTTTAGCTTGTAAATGCATATTCAGACTATAGTGCTTATGTCATATAACGCTGTATTAATAAATCACTTATATAACACCCAAATTTCATTGAGATTGTTACAGTAACACAGATATTTTCTAACTAGTTCATAATTATGGCCTCGAGTAATAGTAGAATGAAGCCTTCCTAGCTTTGTATCAGCTATTGCTACAGACACAAGTACTTGTAAAACATGGAGAATACAAGCTGCTGTTCAACGTGAGGAACTCATAAAACTTCCTGGGCTGAGAGCCAAAGCTAATGTTATTGCATTAAGAGAAGACTTTTGGGAGAACAGGTTCATACTCCTTTAGTTTATGTACTGTAGTACATTTCCAATTTATGTGGCTTATTAGGTAATGTGGATGGAATAAAAGGGGAAAGCCAATTGTGAACTCCCTCAATCAACAAGAACACAGTCCTATTGATTTCAGTGGGTGACATGTGATGAGGAGCAGCGGAATACCCTTAAATCATCTACTTGTTAATTTCATTTCGAAAAGATAGGTGTTTCCAAATAGAAAACCTCCATTATATACTCTTTTATCCCCTTTAAATCTACCATAGGTGTGTACAGTATGTCCTGATACACAGCTTGGACTCATTTATGTTCTTCACTTTTGTGGCAGATTGGGCTGTGTAGGTGGAAAATGCCAGATTTAAAATGGAGGTGCTACAATGTCAATATGTTAAAGGGAACCTGTCACACTGAACATGCTATCTGAACAGCAGCAGGTTTAAGATGAGCTGATCAGACTGATAAATGTAGACAAAGCTACAAAACTTCAAGATGATCCAGCAACAGCACAACAAAAGGACTTACTTCATATTTGACGGAACAGGGGGTAAAAACATGCCGTCGTCAGACGCAGCTAACGCGTTTCGGGCTCTCAAAACTTGGCCCTTGTTCACAGCATAATATTCACAGACCAAATGATCTTTAAATACATTTAGGGAAGTGTTACACCCACTAGTATGTCACTTCCCTTTAAAATTTAACTCTTTGGCCTTATTCACACGGCTGATTTGGGGACGGATTTCAGCCATATTGCGCGCCGTGTTGCGCTCCAACACAGCTGAAATCCGTCCTTGTCATTACGGTAATCCACAGTTCTCATAGAAAACTATGGATTCCGTCTCCTCTCCCAAGACATTATCCCGGCAGGATACGCGCCGTGGACAATAGATGTCTATGGGGCTGGCGAGCAGTCGGCCCCCCAGCCCTCGCTGCACGGCAGCCGGGCGTAATTGCGGGCGAAATCCGTCCCCGCAATTACGCCGCCAATAAGTCGTGTGAACATCGCCTTTACAATACTATCAGCATCCATTAAAAACGTACAACTATATATAAAACGTATCACAAAAAAACACACCAATATATAAATATACAGAGAATTGTGTCTTTTAAGTTTCCTCTAAGTATATGAAGGACAGGTCGTTTCGATAGTTTAGTCCATTTGATCAGACTGATATACTGTATAGTTTTGTGGTGAAAACTTCAGTAGAACTTATAATTCATTAATTTAAATTTCTGCTTATTTTTGGTTAAGAAGTCCAGTAGGCGGAGTTATCAGTGACTGACATTCTTTCTTGTATGAGTGTGCATACAGCGATGGCTTTCAATCACTGATAAGACCGGCCACTGGCATTCTTAAGCCAGAATATGGAGGTATTTAAATGGATAAATTACAAATTCTGCTGATTCTTTCCCAGTCTGCTCATCTCATCTTGCTCTATAGCAGGATTGTCAAACTCAGGCCAGTGTAATTAGATTTGGCCCGCGAGTAATGGTCAGGCATTGTACAGAGGAGAAGAGGAATAAGCACTGCTCATTACACTGCTCTCACTCATTCCCTCCCAAGATTGCCAGAGTTTTTTTTTTTATTGGATTTAGGGTGCTAAATTCAAAAATCCTCATAACTTTTGCTGAATTGGTTTTAGTATTTAGATAATAGACATCCATGAAAATTATGCACTCTCCCAAATGGACTTGTGCGTGATAACAAATGTAATAGCTTTTGGATAGTCTTTTGACAATTTAAGAGTGTCTTAGGTAATCAACCCCTTAACGACCTTGGGCGTATGAGTACGTCCCAGGGCCGCTAAGGGGCTTTGCAGGGGGATCGCGCCGCGACCCCCCTGCACAGCCGCCGGGTGTTAGCGGCAAATCGGCGCTAACACCCGGCAGTAACAGTGCCGGTGGGTGGCTCTGCCCGCTGGCGCTGTTTAACCCATCGGACACCGCGGCAAAGATGGCCGTGGCGTCTGAATTAACACCGATCGGTGCTGCGCACCGATCGTTACGGTCATCGGCATCAGCGCAGCATGCCGATCCGATCACCGGGCATGGTGGTAGGGAGCCCTGTGAAGGCTCCTGTCACTTACTCTGGCCGGTTTGCCCCACTTCCGTCCGCAGACAGGAAGTGGGGAAACCGCCATCTTTGTACACCCTAATGCATTGCCTATGCAATGCATTAGGTTGTATTAAAAATTGCGCCACCTAGTGGTCAAGTACCATAGGTGGCCTCAATGTTACAGTAAAAAAAAAAAAAAGTTTTAAAGTACAAAAAAAAGTATTTTAAAAATTTTCAAATAAACCCTCCTTTCTCCCATTTTACAATAAAATCATTAAAATAATAAAAAAAGTTACACATATTTAGTATCGGCGCGTCCGAAAAAGTCCAATCTATAAAAATATAAAATCATTTATCCCGTACACTGAACACCGTAGAAGAAAAAAAAATTCCCAAACGGCAAAATTGCGTTTTTTGGTCATTTTCCCGTCACTCACAAAATGGAAATAAAAATGATCAAAAAAGTCGCATGCATTCCAAACTGCTAGCGATAAAAAGTACAATTCACCCGCAAAAAATGCCCCTCACTGCGTCCTTTAGGTGTTAGTACAAAAAAGTTATTGGTCGCACAAAATGGGCCGTGGCACAAATTTCAAAAATAGAAAATGTTTGGAATTTTTTTTTACGGTACCAAAACATAACGGAAACCCTACATGTTTGGTATTGCGGATGTGTAACAACCTGTAGAATACAGATAACACTTTATATTTAAACCGAATATTGAACGCCGTAAAAGCAAAACCCCCGAAAACATGGCGAAAATACATTTTTTTTTCACAATTTTGTCCCACTTGGAATTTTTTGGCGGTTTCCCAGTAAAATCTAAGTATATTTGAATAACACCATTAGAAAGTACATATTGTCCCGCAAAATAAAAGCCCTCATGTGTCTATTTAGGTGGAAAAATAAAAACGTTATGGCTTTCAGAAGGCGAGGAGGGAAAAAACGAACGTGTCACCAAAAAAAAACGCCTGATCCTTAAGGGGTTAAATATCCCTTATAATTATTTTGTATTTCAGTTTCTACAATGCTATAAAAGTAACTTTCTGAAACCAGAATTCAACTGTGAATTTTCAGAGGAAAGAAGTCGGCTACAGTAAAAGTTTGTCAACCCAGTCTTGGTTTATACCTAAAAAGTTCTGACTTAAGTACATAAATACTTATAAAATTATGGGGTCATGATGAAAACTGTCTTGGTCTAAGACTTTTCTTGTTGCCCTTAGCAACCATCAGAGCGCCCCTTTCATTTTTTTAGAGCACTATATGTAATGAAAGGGGCGCTCTGATTGGTTGCTTTGGGCACCAAGTAAAGTCTTAGACCAAGACAGTTTTCATACATGTACCCCTATGACTTCATCAAGAACAGCCCACATCAACTATCCTGTGGAGAGTACCTGGTTGAAAAGCTAATAAGAAATATCACAGAATTTGTGCATCGAGTAAAGCTTGGAAAAAAGGATAAATCTTGGGCTCCACATATGGTTTGCAAAAAATTTGTGGAGCATCTACAACAGTGGACAAATGGTGAAAGAAAAAGTTTAAACGTTGGTGTTCCAATGGTATGGAGAGAACCGAAAAACCACCATAACGATCGTTATTTTTGTATTGTAAAGATTAAAGGCTTTTATTGTTACCAGAAAACTCAATGGGATTATCCTGATTTAGAATTGGCAAGATGACCTATTCCACATGGCAATGATTTCCCATAGCAGTGTTTACCAGATTACCAAACTAGCCAATGTCAGACTCTGAAGAGAGGCAGGGATTGGAGTGTATGGCAGGTAGTAGCAGTGGAAGTGAATTAGAGGGAAGCTCTTCGACACCTCAACCATTAAGCTAAAAATAATTCAATCACCTGATCCAAGCAAGCATCTAAACTTTTAGCATCCATACTTAATGATCAAAATATTACAAAGGCGGAAGTTAAAATTACAGCCCATCAGACAATAGAAGACAGGTGTCTCCCACATTTGAACCAAGAAGAAGAACATGCATACTTCAATAATATACCAGGAATTGCACTTTAAATGGGACTAACAGAATATCGATCAGAAGACAGGCAGCTTCAAAAAGACAGCTCCATTACATATAGTTACATAGTAAGATAGTTTGTAAAGCCGAAAAAAGACATACATAGATGCAGTTCAGCCTTTTGTGCTAACATACTGATCCAGTGGAAAGCAGAAACCTACATAAGGTAGCAGCCAATTGTCCAGAAGCTTAAAATGTGTTCTCTTGCACAATGGTAAACGTTATGGCCGACATGTATGAACGGGGCTGCGCCAGATATCTGCCGTCTTGTCAGCCTGATATCAGGTGCAACCCCGTTTGCTACATTTTTAAATGGCCCGTATGCCAATATCAGGCGCATTAAAAAGCGCAAGGAACACTTTGTAATGTGCCTAAAGGGGGGCGTGGCAGGGGGGGGGTTTCGAAAATTAAAAACCTTTACGAAGCTGTAGATTTATAGCTTCGCTACAGCATTTTTGGGCCCCTTACTGGGAACATCTAAGCATTTTTCAAAAGTTTTTAAACCTAAAGCCAGAAAAAGTTTACAAGCTTTTAGAATGTCCCTGATTTATGACCTGCTTTAGAGCAGGATCATTTGTTAGGGCTTTGAAAGAAACGTGTAATTGCTTCAAGCACATTTGTAGATCATTCTTTGAACTGAGCATGGTAAAACTAAAAGCTTTGATGGTCCTTAACCCCTTACCGCCGGACCCAAATTTTTGGCCTCTCTGAAGACCCCTTTTTTTAAAAATCTGCCCATGTGCCACTTTTTTGTGGGGAAAAAACTTTTTGCCCACTTTAACCTATCCATGTGTTTCCGAAAAGTTTTCTCTTTGCCCACTTTGTGCAAAAAAAAAGTAAAAAATTTTTGGGTCAAAAAAATGATTTTTTAATTTGTAAAAAATATCAAATTATGGTAAAAAAATGGGGAAAAAATTTCCCCAATTTAACAAACTTTAAAAAAAATTTTCTGCATGTAAGACAGTTGTTATTCCACCCAAAATATTTTATAACTAGCATCTACCATATGTCTGCGGGTTAGTTTTGGCATCTTTTTTTTAAATGTTTTTTTTTTTTTTACACATTAGGGGGGTTTAAAAAAATTTTAAAGTAGAAATTTTTAAAAATTTTCAAAAAAATTTGCAATAAACTTTTTTTTAAAAGGGCCCCAAGTCCATTTCTAAACGGACTTTTTTTAAAAGTATGTTAGATCCCCCCATAAATGCCCAATTCTAAGAAACTACACCCCCCCTTTTTTAAATATTAAAAAACAGCATTTAGAAAGTTTAAAAACCCCATTAGGTTGTTTCACAGAAATTTTAAAGAAAAAAAAAAGGGGAAATTTAAAAATTTAAAAATTTTAAACTTTTTTTTGAAAGTTTTCAATATTTTAAGGGATTATTTACAAGGTTTAGGAAAATGTAAATCAGGGAAATGCAAATTAATATTGATTCCCCAGATTCGGGGCCGTTTTCAGGTTTATCCCATTTTTTGGCCCTAGTGCATTATTTGGCTCAACCAAAAGCCCCTTTTAGGAGGAAACCACGGGACCTCGGGGCCTCTTTTTTCATTACAATTTTTTTTAGGGGCCTTTTAAAGGTTTGCGGAAAACCCTAAGGTTCCAAAACGTAAAAAAATCCCCCAAAAAAGGAACCCCCAAAATTGGAAACTCCCCCCATAAGGAATATTACCCCGGGGTTTGCAGTAAAAAAATTTTCGACCCCACAGGCGTTTCACAAATTTTTTTAGCTTGGGGCTTGAAAATAAAAAAAAAAAAAATTTTTTTTAAAATAATCTCCCAATTTTTAAGTGAAAAATGTTTAATTTTTAAAAAGGGAAATTTCTTGGAAAAAAAAAAGCCCCAAAATTGGGGTTTACGAAAATTTTTTTCCAATTTCGGCAATAACCCAAAATGTGGGTGTAAACTGCTTTTTGGGCGCAGGGCCCAGGGGGGGTAAAAGGGGAAAGGGATTTGTTTTTGGGTTTTTTGGGCACAGATATTGGGGGGGCCCATGTCGCATCTCCAAACCCCCCCAAAGTACTAAAACGGGTTGAAACCTTCCAAAAGTTGCTCCTTTTTGGGTTTTAAAACCCGGCCCCTGGGATCTCAAAAGGGGTGTATTTTCTTTTTTGGGACAACGGGGTTTTTTCCGTATTTTTTTTTTTTAGCTTTGGGGGCCATGGAAATGGAGGGGGGAAACCCCAATTTCCCGCCATTTTTTTTTGGGTTTCCCTTTTTCCCCAGAAATTCGCCATTGGGGAATAATGCCGGGATAATTTTACAGGGGGGCGGTAAAATTTAACAAGATAAAAAATTTTATATAGTTTTTTATGTTTTATTTTTTTAAAACAATAGAACGAGTTTTATAAAAAAGTTGCTTTTTTTAAGGGTTTTTTCGTATTCTGACGGGGCCCATAGCTTTTTTAATTTTTTTTGCTTTTGGGAAAGCGGGGATTGTGGGTTTTTTTTTTTAAGGGAATGAGTTGATGTTTTTATTGATACCTTTTGGGGGGAAATTTTATGCTTTGATCACTTTTTTTAGGTTTTTTTGTGAGGCATTTTGTACAAAATACGCAATCCTGGAAATGTTTTTTTATTTTTTTTTTTACCGCGGTCACTGTGCGGTATAAATGGGCTGCTGTTTTACTAGGGGGTTGAAAACGTTAAGCGATAAACCATTTGTATATTTTTTTAATGTTTTACTGCTTTTTTCACAAAAAAAACATTTTTTGAAAAAAGGGAAAACACGTTTTTGCATCACCGCGTCTGAGGCCCTAACTTTTTTATTTTTTTCTGTTTATGGGGCCCCTTTATAGGGGCTTTTTTTTTGCCGGATTGGGTTGAAGTTTTTTTTTGGTAATATTTTTTGGGGGGGCAAGACTTTATGATCGCTTTTTTTAAAACGATTTTTGGGGAAGGTTTGGGGGAAGAAAATACTGAAAACCTACAGTGTTTTTTATTTTTTTTTTAAAAAGCGGGTTTACCCGGCAGTTTTCCGTGACAAGTTATTTTACTCTGTGGGTTGAGACGATTTCCGGGGGGAAACCCCAATTTATGTAGTTTTTTTTTTGAAAACACCAAATTTTTTTAAAAAAAAAAATGTTTTTATTGGGGTAAAAAAAATATTTATGCCCTGCATCCCTTTTAATTTCCCCGAACTTTTTAATTTTTTTTTGTATACAGAGCTGTTTTAAAAAAATTTTTTTTTTCTGGGGGAACTGACGTTTTTAATTGGCATCACTTTTATGTTGATATGAGTTTTTGATTATTTTTACTCCCTTTTATGTGGGTGGGAGGTGAACAAAAAAAAGGGTAATTTTGTGACTGTTTTTTTGGGGGGGGTTTTTTTTTCCCGGGGTTTTAACCCTACGGGTTAATTAACATGACAGATTTAAAAGGGTGGGTCGCTACGGGACGCGGCGATACCAAATATGGGGACTTTTTTTATTTTTATCTTTTTTAAAAGGGGGATTCGTTTTTTTAAAGGGGGGAAAAAAGGGGGGCGGTAGTAAAAATGTTTTTATTTTATTTTTTTTTGTTTGTTGGTTTTTTCTTTTTTACCCCTTTTTTTTTTAAATTTTTCAACTTTTTAACACTTTCCCCCAGGGGGGGAAATTTCCCTGAACGATGTTTTGATCATTTAAAGCAATAGGGGAAAACACATACAGCTTTTTACTGTATTCCGGTCTCCATGGAACTGTCTGTCACGCTGCCCACAAACATTGTGGGGAAACGGACGTTCCCACCAACAAAACCCGGGTGCGTCATTCAGCGTCCGGGCTGTTTTTGGGAGGAAAACCGGGGACCCGGCGTTAGCGCCGGTTTTTCCTTGGCCCCCGTTATCACGGGCCAGGGGGCTCCCCTCCTGCCGCCCCCCGCCGCGATTTCGCGACCCCCGATGTAGCGGGGCATCGGGGGGGTTTAAACCCCCCCGGGCCCGGGGGCGCACTTCCCGGGCCCTGGGGGAGGGGGATGATGCCAGCGGTAATATACCCCTGGTTCCATCCGCGAACTTTTCGCGCCCCCCCTTGTGAGCGCGCAAAAATAAACTTGAAAAGTTTCCATACGGCAATTTGCGGGAAAAAACCAAACCCCATTGCCGTATGTGTAGGGCAAATGTCGGTAAGGGGTTAAAAAAACCCAAAAGCATGACACCGAGGCTTCATCCCGAAAGAGTTTTTTTCTCTGTTGTAAAGGGAAAAAAATTTTTTAACCAAAGCAGACAAATGTGTAAAATTGGTGGGAAGAAATGCTCGGGGTAACTTTTAGAAAATTTTTGGGGTTAAATGATGCGGTTTTCAAAAAAAAAGGTAACTTTAGATGGGGCACAAACCCCGTGTCCCCCCCGGGGAGTCACAGATAATGTAATGTAATATACTGCATAGAATGTGTACCATTCAATAAAAAATATGTTTGGGTACTCCCTGGTAAAGGGTGTGGAAGTGGGGTATCTGAAAAATTTTCATGATATCAAACAATAAAGAATAAACCCAAAAAATATCAGGCGGCAACACAATTTTTTTGGGAAAACACACAAAGGGATTATTCATCTTTTTTATTTTTTTTTGGGATTAAAATTTTTGGGTTTTTTTTTTATGGAAATTTGGAAAAAATAAGAAACATGTCAAGGAAAGGAGACAAGAAACACAAATTAAAATTTACATGACTTAAATTTGGGTTTACTCGCCGTCCTAAAGTCTTTAAATGTAAATTTTACTGACCCCCCCCCCCTACGGCATTAGAAAAAATAGGGGTCATCCACAAAAATGGAATTTTGTTACAAGCCACAATATACACTGGTAAAATGCGTTTATTTTAAAAACATGGATTACATTAGTTTATTTAATATGGTAGGGAAATTCTATTTTCCTTATATTTATACATTTGTGCTTATTTATTCAATAACTTCCTTCAACTTTACCGAGTCATTCATTGAGACATTTTTCCATAAATATTTATATATATATATATACATATATATATATATATTAATACGATTTTATATATATTATTTAATATATAACATGTTAGTAATTCTATTCGTTTTTTTTACCCACTAAACCCTCACCTGACCACGCTCCTGCCCTGCCTCTTCCCTTGGATGGAATGCGCGGCGCGCCCCTTTCATGAAAAATTTAAAGGGCCAGCGCGCCGGAAATGGTTAATTCCCGGGCGTCCCCCTTTTATAGTTTTTGGACCCTGCACTTCCATCTGCATCTTTGTTTCCTCCTGCCCTAGAGAAAGGTTCCTGTTGTTTACGGGCCCCGCCGTGTATTCTGACCCCTGCCCATGTTTTTCGACTTGAACCTTGCCCCCCTGCCCCGACCTTGTGCCGGTTTCCCGACTACGCCTACATCTCACGTTCTGTACCACTACACCTCGGCGCCCCCTCAAGCAAGTCACGTCGGGGGACGACCGGTGACCCCGCCACGCAATCCCTCCCGCTTTGCAGCGGGTTCGGTGATTTCCCCGGGCCCACTTAGATTCCCTCCCCGGCAGCTTTCGCATGCTTGCGGGAGTCCAGAGGGTCCATATCTCGGCCGTTACGTAAGATCCAGCCGGATCCGCCAAGGTGCCCCTGCCAAAACACGGGATCTTACGCGATTTTTTCCCCAAAAATCGCAGCAAATCGCGCAATAGGGGACAGCAATTGGGCCAGCTTCCGCCCTATGCGTAGCTCCTTGCATCCCAAACATCTTGCCTCCCTCTGTGGGTCCTCTGCACCCACTGTTCCTTTTGGGGCCCCCGTGGGGGCCAAGCTTTGGCTCCTTTACCCCCCACTTTTCCCCGGGGTCCAAAACTTTGTAGGGGGTTTTTTACCCCGTGCGTAGCACTGGGAATGATGGCGGACAATTTCCCTCGGAGGGTCTAAATGGCCCTTTGTGGTGATCTGTATCCCGGGAAAAGCTTAGTTGGGGACCCCCCCCTGGGACAGGAATGGGCCCTTGACCGCAAAAATTTCAACCTTCTGTAACGTGCGGGCCATGGGGTACCTGAAACGCCGACCGAGCTCCGGGGGTGGATCCTCTGTATCCCGCAGGCGGGGGGTAGCTGGAGGACCACGCCAGGGGTGGGTCTAAGGGGCCCCTGGTCTTGCCAGAGCCCGCCGCAAAGCGGGATGGACTTGGCTGCGGGACCCCAG
>JAODAL010038279.1:0-39411 GCA_025379985.1 Phyllomedusa bahiana
TTTGTGGGAAAAAGAACCTAAAATCCACATGAAATACTTGTTGAAAACGGTCGTCCGATGCAGTTTTCAATAACAACTCAACGAGTAAATTTTACTAGTCGTCTGGAGATCACCTAAACTGATAATGAGGAGACTGATGAAAAGCTCTCTCAACAGAACAGGAAGTATTAGACTATCATGAGGCATAGTGGCCAAAGTGAAAACTGCAGGGTGTTTCAGGATATTTAGAATTTAGATATTTGTAGCAATATGAAAAAATAAAACACAACCAAAAAGTATTCTAAAAAGGTATTAAACATAAAAAAAATTACAAAATAGGTCATTTTCTGATGAACATTTCTTTTAAGAGACCTGCTCCCTTTAAAGTCACTGATGTATGATTAAAGGGGTTGTCTCATCTCAAAGTTTCATAGGATACATGAATGAAATAATGCTGCTTGGCTTTGTCACTTGCTGGTCAAGCTTTCTGTAATTAGCACATGAGCTTCAGACCTCTGTTAAATCTCATGCTGTCAGGGCCAGGGAAGCTTCTGAGGTAAAGTAAACAGCAGTAACTACTGGCTTTTGTCTGAAAGATCAGATAACAAACAAGCTCTCACTGTCAGAAGTTGTAAGCTGCTGAGACCTGTGTGCTGACATCACTCCCTGCTATCAGATAGAACAAACAGCGGGGGGGGATGTACACAGGTTGGTCACTTGGGGAACCAGAGAGCACAGAGAGCTAAAATCACTTGTAGCTCCTTAAAAATAAAAAAAATAAAAAACCAGGAACAACGCAATATATTTGGAAAACATTTATTTAGTGATCCCAACACGTTGAAAGCAAATCTTTGTAGCGAGACAGCCCCTTTAACCAAGATCAGGGGGCTCAATCAAAGTGATATTTTAGGGAAATCTAGGTCTTCCCAACTCAAAAAAGCAAAATAAAAATTCTGCTTCAAATTCGCCACAAGAAGATTGTGTGTCAGATTTCTCCCCCACTGCACTGACACAGGTGAAGCATTCAAGGCTATGAAAATCCACAGTATATTTACATTTCTGAGCAGAAAAAGCAAGTTGCACATGAACTCTGCAAAACGCAATCTGCAATGATTTCAGGAAAACAACCACACAAATAAAAAAGGACAGTGCTGGAATCAGGGTCTCTGCCCCTACTCTATGCTGGCCCAACAGATTCCCTCTAGGAGGTGAAGTGAAAAGGATTTGTTTTTTTCTCAGTTATACGGACTATGAATCCCACACAGTACTGAGAGCTACAAGCATCACATGGTTAAAAGGCCACTCAGCCAGTCTGATGTGCAATACAGAATGGGAAGGAAAATGAGACATGAGCGCCATCTACTGTTAAAAAGGCAGTAATAGTTTTACATCCACCATTACGGAAAAACAACTGATTCAGGCTTCACTCTGCTCCACTGCCAGCCAGTAACAGCCTGGAGACATCAGTACATTGAATACAACATTAGATGTATCTATAATTACATAGATCTATAGACAACTGCGGTCAGTTAGGTTTAAAGGGGTTGTCTCCCTACAAGGATTGCTTTTAATGAAAGATCTTGAAAAAGTCACTTTGCAAGATGTGTCCACGAACAGTGTCCGACCTATTCCTGGATATCCCCTCCCTGTATGGGCTGGATCAGCTCCTCGGGTTGCTATAGCTACAGACCTATTTGGTCTCTCCCAATAGGCTGAATGATGAATCGAGGTAGCGAGACGACCCCTTTATCTTGCCTGAATTGTAAGAGATTCTGTTCAGGGCTCTTATGTGTCTGCATTTATAGCTCCTTGTTACATTTGTATATTTCTTGCCTTGAAGCTTAACAGATGCGATCAACCGAAAGTATGACTAAATGCTTTGGTTTTTCCAAACATTCTTTCTGGAATCTGCAGCCAGTCCATATACAGATTATACTTGGAGACCCAAACACAGCCTTGGCAGAATGACCCAAGTGATCTTAGGCTAGGTTCTTTTCTGCATTGAAATGTCCAATTTTCAGTTCACAAGCCATAACCACCAGCACAATACAAGCAGTAAAAAAAAAAAAAAAAAGGACAGAGGAATTTTTGGAAAAGCATTTCTGCTACTTAGAATACATAAAAAAATGTTGGTTCTTCACATTTTTGATCAAAACTGCTTAAGCCCACCTGCCAATCTGCAAGGCGACCTCAATACAGGTGGGAACCTACACTAACGTTACCTCTCTTGGTGCCTGATCAGGCCTCCATACTTCAAGGTGAGAAGACTCCAGCTACAAGTCACTCTGCATTGACTGTGCAGGTGGGTGGAGTGCAAGAAAAACAAAAAGGGAGTGGCCACTCCCCCATACAGTCTAGAAAACAGTATTTGGTCTGCACAGCCCAAAAACTTTTTTGAAAAAAAAAAAAAAAAAAAAAATGAGCTGGAGTCTTCTCTCCCTGAAATATGGAGGTCTGAACAGGCACCAGGAGAGGCATCAATAGAGTAGGTTTCCACCTGTATTGAGGTCCCATTGCTGATTGGAAGGTGGGGTTAAGCAGTTTTGATCAAAAATGTGAACTAAGAACCTCAAAATTTTTCCTGTATTCTAAGTAGCAGAAATGCTTTTCCAAAATTCCTATGCCCTTTGTGATAGTTTTTTAGTTAATAGTATGCTGCTGATATTGGAATGTGTTTGTATATTACTGCCACAATATTTGGATGTGAAGACCTAATATTGAACCAACTAAAACTAAATGTGGAGAAAAAAGAACTCATCTTCCCACCGTTCAACTCTACCCCTGATCTCTATCTCTACACTCTCACCTGTTCCGCAAGTCCGCTGCCTTGGGGTAATCCTAGACTCTGCTCTATCTTTCAAACCACACATCCAAACCCTCACCTATGCCTGCCGCCTCCACCTGAAAAACATCTCTCGCATCCGCTCGTTCCTCAACTATGAAACTACAAAAAACGCTAGTCCATGCCCTTGTCATCTCCCGCCTAGACTACTGCAACATCCTTCTCTATGGCCTCCCAGCTAGCACCCTCGCTCTCCTCCAATCCATCCTTAACTCTGCTGCCCGTCTTATCCACCACTCTCCCCCGCTACTCCTCTGCCTCTCCCCTCTGCCGATCCCTTCACTGGCTTCCCGTTGCCCAGCGAATCCAGTTCAAGCTACTAACCATGACCTACAAGGCTCTCCATAACCTCTCCCCTCCATACATCTCTGCCCTAATTTCCAAATATCTCCCCTCACGCAATTTCCGCTCCTCACAGGACCTTCTCCTCTGCTCTCCCCTTATCAGCTCCTCACACAACCATCTCCAAGACTTCTCTCGTGCTTCACCCACACTCTGGAACTCACTGCCCAAACACATCAGACTCTCCTCCACTTTCACCAGCTTCAAAAGCAATCTGAAAACCCATTTCTTCAGGCTTGCCTATAACCTACACTAACCTTGCTGTCACTACATCCTCCACAACATGTCTGCCCCTCACCTCCTGTTCTCTTTCCCCTCCTTGTAGATTGTAAGCCCTCGCGGTAGGGTCCTCTCCCCCTCTGTCGTGCCAATTGTCATTAATCACTTATCACTTTTACTTGTTTGACTTATGTTAATGTATGTAACCCCCTCGAATGTACAGCGCCCTGGAATCAATGGCGCTTTAAAATAAATAATAATAATAATGGTGCTGGATCTGTTACATTATTACTAATGGTGCCCAAAAGACCCCATCGATTATAATGGGTCCATCATTTGACGGGCGATAAGGCCAGGTTCACACAGCTTATTTTGACGCGTGTTTTGCAGCACTGATTGGTAACCAAAACCAGGATTGGGTCCAAAATACAGAAGAGATACAAACCTTTCCGTTCTACTTATTCTGACCATAGGTTTCATGACTAGTTTTGGCTTACACTTGAGGATGCAAAATACACAAGAATCAACCATGTAAACCAGGCCCAAGGTCTGTTTTTTTCCAGTTTCTCTAACGGAACAAGTGTCAGACACTTCTTTTCTTACCACTCTATTATATAACAGATATATCTGTTGTCGCACCAAAAGTGTCTTTAGCGTGTGATTAAATGAAAAATTGCTAACTTCCAATTGTTATATCTAACATTTGTTGTAAAAATAGAATCTGAGAAATAGAACTTGAAAAAGTAGGAATTACATACGCAACATCTAAACTTAGTTTTTGATTTCCCTATTGAACCTGCTGGAGAAAAGCTGGGGCAGATATGGTCACACTATAGATTTTACCAGACCCCAGGTCTGTTCCCATACGGTAGCATGTAGATGAACTTTGTTAAAATG
The DNA here is from genome assembly GCA_025379985.1 of Phyllomedusa bahiana. Lineage (NCBI taxonomy): Eukaryota > Metazoa > Chordata > Amphibia > Anura > Hylidae > Phyllomedusa > Phyllomedusa bahiana. The sequence goes on from JAODAL010038279.1 coordinate 4,280, forward strand.
CCCCCACATGGACCGTACTGTCATCCAATGTACAAATCCACATGAAATATTGGCATCATGAAGTAGAAAAAGCTGCCAAGTTATGTATTCTCAGGGGTCGTGCACATGTCTGTGCCGAGAACGCGTTTGTTTCTTCCTTGAAAACACCGCGTTTGCAAGCATGGAGTTTAAACGAGGAAACAACGTGGAAGGCCAGAGATAGATTTCTGCCTCCTGTACATTAGTATTTGACGAAAAAAGGCTCAAAGAATGGAGATGTCATCTCTGTTGATTTTATGTGGTTTAAAGGCATTTTGGACGCTGATCTGGGGGAGTATTGGGCGCACAAAATGCCCCAAAAAAAGCATCCACAAACGCTGTGTGAACACACACCAAGGCGGCTGGGAGGGATCCTTAATATTAAAAAGCAGCAAATTTGAATAGGAAACAAAGTTTAGGATGATCACATTCGTTACAACAACCTCTGTCCATCTTGGGTCATACAGATCTTATAGAAGCCAACCATCTTTGGACAAATCCACCACCATTAATCCAGAGCGGATAGCTCATAACAAGTATCTGAATATCTAACATGTAAGGCAATGTTCACACGGCTTAAAGTGGGACGTATCTCGCCCCGTATTGCACTAAATACCAGGGCTGTGGAGTCAGCAAGCCAAAGCCCCGATTCCTGACTCCGACTCCTGACTCCCTCATACACGGCGCATGTTTAAGTGATAACTTTTTACTGTAGTAAAATGGTAACAGACTGTTTGTTCTACTAAAAGCTGATTATTGTACATAGTGAAGACACTGACAAGCAAAAGGGTAACAATGTTTTGGTCTTTTTGAACACTGTGGGTAGATTGAAGAAAAAACTTATTTGTATCCAAGTCCAGTCTGCACCAACATTGGGAATGTGTAGAAGAGACCTGAGATCAGATTTTGGTCAAGACCTGCTTGAATCTGATCCAGAGCCCAGAAGGATTCAGGCAGTGCTGAAAACCAAAAGGTGGATTTCCCAAATACTAACAAAATAAGAAAAAACAACAATTTTAATTTTTAGAAGCAAACAGTAACAATGCCGTTACAGGACAGAATCTGCAGAACTAAGCAGATGTTAAATACTTGCAAGTCAAATTTATGTATAAAGAATAGGTAAGATTTACTATAGTAAACATTACAGTAGTCTCATGTACAAAGCTGTAGTGGATGGAGAGATATGGAGCCTGGAAGTCACAAGTTCAAACCAGTTACCATTTTGCCATTGTTAACCACTGTTACCAGTGTAAAATATATTTATTGGATATGACTTTAGAACACAAAAAATTGTAAATATGCAAAACACTGCAGGAAAATTTGTGGAGTCTCTGAATTTGTTCTGAGAAATAGTATCGCCTCTATCAGATGCTGCATACATGACCTCACAGCTGATCGCATTATTTCCAGGCTAGAGAACAGCCTCTCTACACTAACTTGGGTTGGGGGCAAAGCGGTGACCACAGGGGCAACATCTCTAACAATGTCAGGGTATAAAGGAATTGCCTCAACCACAGTCGGTTTTGATGAATGGGTGAACTCTTCTACTTTGAAAGCAGGTGAAAAATTTTGCTGAAATCTGTTTGTCATGGGAGCAGAATCTTTTCCCCTGGGGCAGCGCTTTGCCTGCTCCATATCATCAATTACACTCCTCATGTGATGAGACTGAAGATATGGGAGCAGTAGCACTGGCCGGACCCAATTCCTCTTGCACTGCATCGAATTAACTGGACCAACTTATTATATATTTTGGGAGTTGGTCCATCTTATGACAACTCAGACTCCTGCAAAATAGCCACCGACTCCGACTCCACAGCCCTGCTAAATATGGGGCGGTTATTACGGTAATCCACAGTTCTCAGGGAACTATGGATTATGTCTCCTCTCTCCACTCGCACAATACGCCGAGCGGGGAAGAGAAGTGACATGTCAATTATTAATAATCAATGTCTATGGGGCTGGCGGGCTGTCCCTCCCCGCCCCGCAGCCGTACCCACGGCGTAATTGTGGGGCGAAATACGTCCTGCAATTACTGCTGTGTGAACATAGCCTAATACTACACAGTCAAGTCACATTATTATGACCACCAGCTAATATCCAGAGTAACCACCGGGTGCATCAGATAGCAACTAGACAGGCTGGAAGAGACTCAATAAGGTCCTGGCAGGTTGTCAAAGGCATCTGGAGCAAACTGCATCCCACAGCTGCTGGAAGGTGTGTGGGGCAGATCCATAGACCAAACATGATGATCCAGATGGTCTTAACAGATGCTTAAGTGGCTTCAAGCCGGGGGAATTAGGAGGTCAGGACAGTATGTGAAAGTCTTGATCATGTGCTTTAACCTGGTGTCAGACATTTTTAGCTGTGTGTGACACATTGCATTGTTTTTCTGGAAGATTCCAAGCTCCACAGGCAAGACAATCAGCATGTATGGGTGTATGTGGTCTGCAAGGATGGATTCATACCCCATTTGTTTGAGAGTGTCTTCAATATGAATGAGTGGGCCAAGAGGATGGCACACAAAATCCCCAGACAAGAATGCTGCCACCACCCGCGTGTGGTCTTCCAGCAGGGGTTGCTGATTGTTTGTTCTCTAATGTCCCCCGCCTGACATTCCATCGTGTATCTGTTCAATAAATTTATAAAAAAAAAAAAAAAAAAAAACTTTATCCGAGAATGTAACCCTCTGATGATTAGCATAGGTCCAAACAATGCTGCCATGAAAATGAAAGCCATTGATTTTGGTGAACTGCTCCACTGCAACCCGTCTGGTCCATCCTTGTGCACCTTCGCAGCCAACAATCACCTCCGACATCAATGGCCCGTGGTGCTCTGCAGCTTCCATGTTGCTTATTCTCAATGGATCCACTCACAATACACTTTCATCACAGCAGAACATGAACAGTTCACAAACTATGCAGTTTCAGAAACATTGTCACCTTGGGCCCAAAAGCAAATCATCCCCTTTCCGAAATTATGGGTAAAGGGACAATTTTATCAAGACAGCAACCAGTGATGTGTGCAGACAGCCTATCACACCCAAGCGACTTTCTTCATGAGCTACATGATGCAGACATTGGAAGCAGAAAGAGGTCTCAATGTGCCTCAGTTTTGTACATCCAAGCTCCAGACGCTGCAGTATGTGAAAGGACTAGCTTGACGCAGGTTCCCCCTGCAAAGTCAGCTGTGCTCTGGAGGTATGGGGCCCAAAACCCTCGGCAATCAGCTCATATGTGCATGGAGGGGTCTGCTGCAAGACTAGTTGTTTAGAGAGTACTTCTAACCCTGTGTGAGCTACATGCTTTCACAATGAATAGTGTCAACATGGGCTGGTGCCTTGCTGATACTAGCAAAGGGGTTGTCCAAAATTGGACAATGCTCTTTAACCCTTTACTGACAGGACAATGATGTACAGCATCATGGAGCAGACGTTAAACTCACTCCACCTTTACTACAGCGGCTGAGAATGCGGATAACTCCCAAGTTAGCTGTTTAACCACTCAGATGCTGCGGTCTGAAGTTACCATAGGACCCAAGCCTTTAGAGGGTGGCGGGGTGGAGGGTCCCCATCACACAACCTTCTCCCACAGTGGCAGGGAGTCAAGTGGTTGCAATGTAACCCAAATTAGCAAAAAGGGGGAAAAAAAAAAAAAAAACCACGACATGTGTCCATCAAGTTCAACCAAAGGTGGGAAAAGATGTGGGTGAAGGGAGGGAGACAAGGAGTTCAAGCCGAACCTCCCCATTGGTGAATGCCCTGAAACCCACAAGGCAAGAACCAATCTGCTCCAGTGGAGACCCCCATCTCTGACCCCAGAGCCTCCACCAGCCAGGTTCCAGAATTTTACATGGTTATGTACGTATTAATATTCTTTAGTTTTCAGGTGGGTTATCTAAGCCTTCTGAAACTCCCAACGTTCCTGCCGTGACCAGCTCCTCAGGCGGCTATTCCACAGATTCACAGTTCTTACAGTGAAGAACGTTCTTCTCCTCTGGAGATTGAATCCTTTTTTTCTCTAGTCGAAGGGCTTTACCTGAAATAATTTTTCCCCATACTTTTTGTAGGGACCATTTACATATTTATATAAATTAATCATGTCCCCCCCACCCCCCCAAAGCAGTCTTTTCTCAAGACTAAAGTTAAATTTTTCTAACCTCTCCTCATAACGAAGATGCTCCATTCCCCTTATAAGTTTGGTTGCTCGTCTTTGCACTCTCTCTAGCTCCATTACATCTTTTCTATAAACTAGAGCCCAGAACTGAACAGCATATTCCAAGTGAGATCGCACCAATGCTTTATACAGCAGTAGAATTACATCCTTGTCCCGCGAGTCTATGCCTCTTAATACACGCCAAAATCTTGCCTTAGATGCAGCTGATTAACACTGTATGCTGTTCTGTAGTCTATGATCTACAAGAATACCCAGATCTTTCTCAAGCGATTCTCCAAGTTTTTTCCCTCTAGGACATATGATGCCTGTGGATTATTTGTACCCAGATGCAGAACCTTACATTTATCCACATTGAATCCCATTTACCAAGTGGATGCCCAAACACTCAGTGTGCCAAGGTCTGCTTGTAATTTATGAGCATCTTCCATTGATTGCACTACCCTACATAGCTTGCTGTCATCTGCAAAAATAGAAACCATGCTATTGAGCTATGCTCAATAAAAATGAAACAAAAAGGCAAAATTGCATTCTTTATCCTTCTTTCAGCTCCAATTGTCATTACAGACAAGCCCTCACTCTATCAATGCAAAAATGTCAAATCGGCGAAAATGATAGTCATTGAGCACGGTTGAAGCACCAGCAAGCACCAGTTATTTCAACTAAAGGGTGATTCTTCTGCCATAAATTACAGAAATAAAGAGGAGCACCCTGTGTTACTTCTTAAAAGGGTGTAAATGAACAAACCAGTAGGAACTAGGTTTATGCAATATAACATTCGACCACATGGTGGCGGTATTGGTTTATGAATAACCAAAGAGATACCTGTAACATATATAAAAGAGACGGACACCAATAGAACTACAGAGCTGGAGGTATCACCTCTACTGCAGGTAGCAAACCTTTGGAAGTTTTTTACGAAATATTATCCAGACACTGACAAGACTAAAAAAGAAAAAAAATAAGTTATTTGTTGTGGAAGTCATATCTTGATTTTTTCAGTGATACATAAAAAAGTTGGTCCATAGAATGAAGCTAACTGCATAGACTGATTGGAGCAGGGTTTCTAAGGGGTAGCACATGGGTCAATATTAAAAGGATTCGTCTAGTTCATATCAAAAGTGAACAGATCTTGATGTCCCACAAAGTATTAAAAGCCTTCATTCATCTTCTGGTCACTGGATTCTTCCTGGACAGGCACGTCACTGCTGTAGCGGTCATGTGCCTCTGCTCACATCACTGTACGGAGCGGTTCACTCCTGAACGGTGATGTAAATGAGCGCCATGTGACCGCTGCAGCCAATCGGAGGCTGAAGTAACGTGCCTGTCCCAAAGAAGAACAAGCTAAACTGAGACCCAGCGCTGGAACAGAGGAGCAGAGAGAGGAAAGTATAGGCTTTTTATTTTATGGAGCACCAGGACCTTCCTATTAACTTCTGATACGAGCAAAACAACCAATCCCTTCAAAGAGGTTTTCTCATTACAAAGATCATAACATATGGAGACCGTCAATACAATTAACTTTGTAATAGGATTGTTATGTAAAAGCTATGGTGTAGCAGAAATTGCCTACCTTGTGCATATTGTGGCAGGCATGGTCAGGTTTTCTCGTCTTGTGACAGCACTGGTTGCTGACGCTGCAATGCCATCGTAAGTCTCTGCCCTGATCAGAAACACAGGGACACCCCTGCTGGTACGTGCTCCGATTCCCTTTTCAGCCATATTCTACTTTGTCTCTGGTTTCTTAGTAGTAGTATTCCCTCACTGTATAACCGAGCGCTCCACTGATCACAGTAAAGGTATGTTCACAGGGTGTGTTGAGTCCGTGTGAACTTACGCTTTTAGATACATGTCTGCATCTGTCGGCCTCCAAAGAGACCCAAACACGTATCTAATAAATAGCAACGTTCACACGGCTGATTTTGACGCCGTTTTCGAAGCGGTTTTCGGAGCGTTTCTGCTCCCAAAACCTTGCCTGGAACACACTTAGTCAGATGCTTTTCTCATCACGTTTTTGGACCAGGTTTTCAATACGGTTTTCACCCATACAAATTAACAGCCAGGTCAAAAAAACAAGCCCAAAGTCGTGTCCAAAACATGCTTCAAGAATTGACATGACACTTTTTCAGCACCCAAAACAGCTTCCAAAGAAGTCCGGAAAAAACCTGTGTGTGAACTACAACGCTGTTTTACATAGGAATCAAATAAACTGGGGCGTTTTGGACGCGGAAACGTTCCGAAAACCGCGTCCAAATAAGCCGTGTGAACACACACTTACATTGCTTTTACTACGAAACAAGCATCGGCGTTCACACGCGTGATCACCGGTGCGTGTCGCATCTTTTGGATCTGTTCCAAGAAGTGACCTATCGATTCTTGGTCCGAAAGATGCAGCAGGAGCCCTATTTAAAACTATAGGGTGCAATCCTGCTGCAGCCAACCCACATCTAAACACGCAGCTGCGTCTTGGATAAGTCTAGGATCCAATCACTGTAGCGTTTTTGGATGCAATTCTCGGATCCAACACGGATCCAAAATCGTATCCAAAACACCCCGTTAAAACGGCCCCTAAGTAAAAATTCGGGGCAGAGGAAGAGCGCACACCCTGGGAGCAGGTGACTGCATCACCCCCAAAGAATTCCCCCCAAACCATCCCCAGGTTGCAAGATGAGAACCTGTGTAGTGCCTGAATCAATGAGATGAGAAAACCCCTTTAAACCACAATTTCATTTAAAATATTTTATTAAAGGAGTAAGTGTGGATTTAAAAAAAAATAAATCATTTATCGTTTTGTTTTTATTTTAGTCCTGCACTTTTCAGCGCTGTCCACCACCTTTTCCGTTTACCAGTTGGGGTCCTGGCAGTCAGATCATCACCCCGGTAGCGGTCAAGCCCTTTGTCATCACTATCCAGAAGTGAAGGGTGATGCTGGCTGCTGTGGTGAGGTTCCAACATCCAGGCCCAGTAAGTAAACGGAGGATTGTGAGAGATGGGCGACAGCGGCAGTGCTGGAGAAGGCGACTACAGAGGTATCCGTTTCTTCTTTTACATATAAAAGCACTAAGTTTTTAAAAATCCATATTGACGAACCCTTTAAATGACCCAGTAGGAGGTTCACACTGCAAAACATCAGTTACTGCAGATGTTACTTATGTGTAATGTAATTGTTACACGTAAAATTGGGTTAAAGTCGTATTTTTGGGAAATAAATGCCAGACTTTAAAAAATAAAGTTTGTTTAAAAGTAGTAAAACAGCAGAAAAATGGCTCATGGGCCCTCATGTGGCTACCGTGATAGCAAAGTACTGGCTCTTGGAAGGAGAGAATGTATTGGCTCAGTCCTTAAATGAGCTTTTCCATTTGTGGATGTCGCTCACCTGTCACTCGCTATCCGTTTTTCCCTGCCCACCCCCTTGGGGCTCGTGGGAGGTAAGATTGGTGTTTGACAGTTTCAGTTGGAGCCATTGTGGTAAACTCATTACACCGCTAGATTCAACATGCATGCTATGGAAACTTTGAAAAACAGCTGCATCTGAACAGTGAAGCTCAGCATCAGTGCTATTGCGCACTGAAGGACACCAATTTTTAAACCCCTTAACCGCCGGAGCTTTTTGGGCCTCTTGACAGACCCCCTTTTTTTAAAATCTGCATGTGTCACTTTATGTGAGAATAACTTTTTGACATTTTAACCAAAGGATTCAAATTGTTTTCTCGTGACCTTTGTGCTTAAGAAGAAAGAAATTTTGGTCCAAAAATCTTTTTTTTGTGAAAAAAAAAAAAGTGAAAAATTTTAAAAAAATTTACCAATTTTAAACTTAAAAAATTTTGTTTTTAAACGTGTTTTTCCACTAAAAATAGTTTATAACGCTTCCCTATGTCTGCTGTTTTTTGGCCTTTTTTTTTAAAGGCTTTTTTTTTACGACATTAGGGGGGTTAGAATTTAAGTAAAAATTTTAAATTTTTTTAAACAAAATTTGCAAATCATTTTTTAGGAAACCGTCCAGTTTTTAAGTTTTTTTGTTTGGCCCTGTAGTTAGCCCCCCAAAAAAGACCTCATCTAAAAAATTTTCCCCCCCTTTTTAAAGTTTTTCAAAACCGCTTTTGGGAAATTTATTACCCTTTGGTGTTTACAGGAATTAAGAAAAGTGGAAGTAAAATTTCAAAATTTCACTTTTGCAGTTTTTAAATTTTTATTACATTTTTTCCAGAATCGGTAAATTGATCAGGAAATGCAATTTAAATTGTTTTCCCAGATTCTCCGTTTTCAGAGATATCCCATGTGGCCCATCATTATTTGGCTCAACACAACCCCAAATAGGAAAGACCTACTGGGCCCTTGGGGTCCATTTCTTTCCCCATTTTATTTGGGGGCCCATTTAGGTTTGCGGACCCCCAAAGGTGATCAAACTTAATAAACTCCCCAAAAAATACCCCTATTGGAAACTACACCCCCTTAAAGGGAATTATCCAGGGGGGGGGGCTATCGACCCCCCGGTTGTCAAAAAAATTTTTCGCTTTAGGCTGTGAAAATTAAAAAAAAAAAAAAAAAATTTAATAATCTCTTTTAGCTGAAAATTTTTAAATTTTTACAAGGAACCCTGGAAAAAAAAAAAAGCACCAAAACCGTGTACACAATTTCTTCCAAGTTCGGCAATCCCCTAATGTGGGTGAAATCTCGTTTGGCGCAGGGGCAGGCTAAAGGGAAAACGTTTTGTTTTCATCAGGTTTTTGGGGCTTTTTTTTGTGGAGAGTGACTTTTTTTTTTGTACCATTTGGGGCTTTTGCCGGGGTTTGTCACTTTTTATTAAGGTTTTTTTGGGGGATTTTGAAAAAATAAGCATTCCATGTTTTTTATTTTTTTTTTAACACGGCAGGCGTATAATGACAGTTTTATCACAGGGGTGTTTTCAAGCGTAAATTTTATTTTTTTTTTTTGTTTTATCTTTTACACAAAAAAAAATTTTTTAAAAAAAAACGTTTTTGTGATGTCTGAAAAATAACTTTTTTATTTTCTGTTCGAACTGTTTGGGGGTTTGTTTTTTTTGGGAAGATTGACGTTTTTATTTATAAATTTTTTTGGGGGGCAAACCCTTTTTTATCATTTTTAAATGGTTTTTTGGAAGGAATGAAAAAATACGCAAACCCGGGGTGTTTTTTTTTTATTTTTAACAGCGTCACCGGCGTATCCTGACCCCTTTTTTTTACTCCGGGGGGGGTACGATTACGGTACCCATTTATTTTTTTTTTGGGGACGCTTTTACATTTTTAAAACATTTTTTAAAAGGGGGAAAAAATACTGCATAGTTGGGTTTTTTTTTTATTTTTCGGTCCAGAGTTCAGCCTTGTTTTTTCGGGAAGATTGGCGTTTTTATTTATTTTTTTGGGGGGGCAAACTTTTTATCAGTTTTAAATCCGTTTTTTTAAGGAAAGGGGGAAGAAAATACTGCAATCCCGTAGTTTTTTTTTTTTTTATTTTTTTAACAGCGCTCCCGGGGGCGTATATGACCAGTTTTCTTTATCTTGGGGCGATACGTTACGGCGATACCCATTTTTTAGTTTTTTTAAATTTTTAAGCACTTTTAAAAAAAAAAAAAAAAAAAAAATTTTTTTGTGTTAAATAATATTTATCATGCGTCTTCTTTTTATTTTTCCCTATCGAGACGTGTAGGACTTTTTTTGGCGGGATGAACGAATTTTAATTGGGAAAACTTTTCCTTTTTGGTTTTTTATCGCTTTTTATTCCTTTTTTGTGCTGCAGGATGTAACAAAAATCGCAATTCTGTGACTTTGTTTTTGTTTTTTACGGCAGTTCACCGTACGGGATTAATTAACATGACAGATTTATAGGGTGGGTTTTACGCACGCAGCGATACCAAATATGGGTGCTTTATTTTTGATAGTTTTTGGGGCGATTGGTGTTTGTAAAGGGGAAAAGGGCGGTGTACGTATTTTTATTTTATTTTTTGTGTTTGTGTTTTACTTTTTTTCACTTTTTTTCCCCACTTTTTCTTCTAACAGCAATCATCAGATTGTTGTTAGAAGGCAGGCCAGTGCACAGTACTCCTACTGTGTACTGGTCGCCATGACAACGCCTGTTACCTTTGTCCACAATGCATTGCGGGCTTTGGTCGTCCAGATGCCCCCGGGGGAAGTGAACCCGGCACTGTTCAGACAGGGGATCGGTGCCGCACTAAAGTGCGGCAGCCAACGGGGCAGGCAGGAGGAGCTCACCCCTCCTGCCTGCGGTTTATTATCGCAGCCATGACAGGCTGCGGTAATAAGGGGTTAATCACCCGCGGCCGGAGCTCACCCCCGGCCGCGGGTGATACGGCATGCGGCAGCGGTAATTTACAGCTGGTCCCAGTTGCGATCACGCGTGGCTCGGCCGCAAGCCCCGCGATGCAGGCGTATGGATTCGTCCATTTGCGGGAAGTCATTCCCGCTAGGGCGTTCCATACACCCTATGTCGAGAGGGGTTATAGCTCTAGGGCTCACTATTACAAATCCAGCCTGAAAGCCCCTACTTCTGAAAAGACAATGTCACATGTCCAGCTGCCACTGTTGGATCACAGAGTGGGATGGTAAACTATCTGTAAAGAAGCAGGATAGATAACCTGCTGTACCTGTGAAATTAAGCAAAATCAGAACAGAAATGTATTTGGCAAGATAGTTTATCCACTTTTGCCTGACTGATGAGATGGGATTACCCCTACAAAAAGGTTAAAGGGGTTGTGTGAGAAACCAAAAAAAATAACATATAATGTGGCAATACTAGAGATAAGCAGTAACTATGTGTTACAACCCTGTGTGGGGACTACTGACAACACTTATATCATATAGTATCGCCATGTTGGACCTTTTTTCCTCAATGGTCTAGTTGGCGGAGCTGCAGTTATGCGCCCTGTATGAAAACGACATTACCCACAACAGTCGCCTCCTCCCAGCTGAGCTGTAGATTTTATAATGTGTATCATTATAGAACAAAATGTCCGCCGGGCTCCTTCCTGTGCAGAAACCTGTCCTACAGGAAGTAGACCGGCGCTGTGAGTTACTTCCTGGATAGGCTGACTGACATCACTGAGCTGAACTTACAGACTTGTGATATGAGGGACGGCTCTGCAGAGTAAAAGGGAGACTGAGGGCTGGACACCCATACACACACTAATATATATATATATACCACAAGTCTGTCAGTTCAGCTCAGTGATGTCAGTCAGCCTACACAGCGCCTGTCCTATTTTCTGTAGGTTTCTGCACAGCAAGAAGCCAGGTGGCCATTTTGTTCTTCTATAAGAATAACCCCCTAGACAAAACGAGCAAACTTCTCTAGTTAAAGTTAATTAGGAATTTTTTCATTATGACATGTAGTTTATCTACTTGGTTTTCTTCTCTTCCCAGAGAGCCCCTCTAAGGAAGCAGACTGGAGCAAATGAAGGCAATTATGCCGGAAATCTGACAATGTGGCAAAAACAGTGGCAGACATGCTTTACACATTGTGTTTTCGTTTCTAGACCACTTGCTCGAAAAAGGCGGTAAAAGGTGTAGCTCCAATGAAAGGAGTGTGGTTTATTGTGCAAGGCTATGCACCAAAATTTTGTTTTTGTCACTAATCACGTTTCTTACCATACATAGTATTATATTCATATGTATAGGAAATCATCTATTATTTAAAGTACGGAAGTAGAACACACTACATACACTTCTCTACTAGTCTATACTTTACATATTCTTTAGTTTTTAGCTATATCTACCCAATCCTCCTTCCCTATTAAATGCATAGTGTCACATACTTTCTCATGAGTTTAAAAAAAAAATAAAAAATTGTTCAGAAACGGCATTTCCAAAAATATATTCATGCACTAAGTAGGTGGATTATTTACAGAATGGTGATGAAAAGGCTGCCATTACCATTTTACTCTAGTAAATGTATTATGACTATTATATACAAGCCATGTGAAGGCGTGGGAGCTGAAATCAGTGTTGAAAAATAGTCTGAGCTGGATTTTTTTTTTTTTTTTGCTTCCGATTCCACCACCCTGATGATAACCATGTATCAATATATTAGGGGTCAGTACAGCTATTTCTCCCATGATCCATTTATATAGAGGATTCTATCTATAAGAAGGAAATCCACCACATCTAGAGTGAAGAATGTTTTTACACCTACATAGACCAAAATAGGCTTTTGTCTCATGGTTTTTTTATGTTTTTGTGCAGAATAAGGTCATACTGTGTCCTTGCAGGACGTATTTTGGCATGTAATTGTGCTGCAATAAGCCCGACTTACGACCCGCAAATATGGTAATTTATAGCTCTCATTGAGCCGGCACAGGGCATTTAGAAATACGTGCTGGCCAGCGCCTACTTCTAAAACACCTGCCATATAGCGGTGCAACAGTATATGCCGCTATAAGCCTCAAAGACGCCATGTGAACCTACCCTAAAAGCATCAACTTTTTTATTTTTTTTTTAACCTTACAAAATGTTACTATGTAAACTCACGGGAACATCATAATGATGCAATTTGTAAACCCGGCTACCCTAAGGGGCCGTTCACATGGCACGGTGCAAATACCGGTCGGAAATCCCAACTGTTTTCGGGCCATGTACATGGGCACAGGGTGGGGGCAGCTTTTCTCCGCTGTTTTTGGAGAAAAGCCCTCCCCCTTCACACAAATGTTCATATTCCGCCTGTAAACCGGGCTGAAGAATGAACATGTTCAATATTTTTCGGACTACCGGCGGTCTAAATAACCGTCCGGCGGAAAATCCGTGCAGTGGGGACTGCTGCACGGATTTTCCATTAAGATCTGTGTAAAAGTTTGTCAGCTGGTTTGCAAAACTGGCTGAAAACCAGTGCAGTGGGGACAAGCCCTAAGGGTATGTTCACATTACTTATTCGGATGCTGTTTTTGGCAGGTTTTCCGTGGCCAAAATGCCTAGAAAACTCCCCCAGTTAACTTGCACCGATTTCTAGAAATAACTGCGTCGTCATTCACCTGACAGTTTTTTATGCACTTGTTTTCAGCGCTGATAAAGTATTTGCAAGTCAATTAATGTGGTGTTTTACACGTGTAAAACACCCACAGGAAGCAATGGGGTTCAGATTTTCGCTGTGGAAATGCATCACGCAAAGTATGGAGTGTACTGTTCAACGATTCCACTCCGAAAATTTGCTCCGCTCCCCAGAACGTTTAAGTCCCTAAATACTTGAACACTATGCTGGTTGGCTAAACACAGTTTCCAATGTATTTGTGCCAAAAAAAAAAAAAACTGTCAACTCTGAACTTGGTAATCAAAGAATACGTTCAGAGAAGGCAGATTTGTTGCAACATTTTAAGTGTATGATAGGATTGAAAACCTATCAATTTGTCGGATAAAAGGGTGGCCGCCTCTTTTTTTTGGAAAGGTTTTACCGCACGTTTCATTCAGATGAATTTCTGCCACATTTCTGTCTACCGACATTACACACGTTAACAAGCAGAACCAAGAAAAGCTTTATACATTGCTTGCTCTTCAGTCACGCAAGAGCAGCTGCACAACTTTATTTTATTCTACCTCCCCATTATACCATCTGCTGTCATTGCGTAATTGAGAAGATGGTGTACAATCGAAGAGAACATTTGGGGTTTGGCACAATGGTTTTCTATTTTAGGAAATAGTGATTTAATTTAGTGCAGCTGCTTAATTTTTTTTGTCTTTGTCTGTATTAGGAAGAAATGCTTTAAGGACTACAGCCACAAACGTTAGTGACAACAGTTATAAGGCGCCAACCAGGGCATCCGAATGGTCAGTGCCCCAAACATTACACTGCTGCCATTAACCTGCCGCCACAGTAAAGGCGGCCACTGAATACACATCTTACAATTCTCTTAAAAGACCCTGTCAGAGAGGTATATGACTAATTCTTGCATGCAGAAACTCTTACTCCTGCGAGTTAAGCAACAAAGTATATGTAGCTACAATGGTTAAAAAAAATATAGGAGATCTCATTAATCTTCTAACACCCGCATGAAGGTGACATGTATACAAAATGTGTCGCAGGAAACCTCTATATAAAATGTGCGGCATTTCTCATAGCAGTTTATTCTACAAGTTGAAAGGTTTTTCCCACCAAGTAAAATTGACGTGGGACGCTTGCAAATTAAATAACATTTTCGCCAATCACAAAATCCTGTACCATTTGTGTTTTAGCTGCTACCTTAATGATCCAGTGTGTTCACTTCTTCTCTAGGGGATACGACCAGTAACAGGAGGTCCTCAGTCCAGGTCACACCTGCTCAGACATCACCTCTCTTCTCAGGCAGCCGTCAATCTATACCCTCCCTAGTAATCACACACACTCACTGCTGAGCAAGAGTTCAACCCAAGGTGCTAGAAAAAAAAAAAACACTTGGGTGGGTACAGCACAGAAAAAATCCTCACAGATCAAAAAAAAAAAGTCATTTCGTGTAATAGTACGTCCCAATGGTGAGCTATTCCTTACTCCCATACGATTCCAAAAAATAAAGCTTTAGGGGACAACAGCATTATAAGAATAAGGTGCGCATTTACATGAGCATCATGCAAACAAATAAGTGAAACGTTTCGGACCAGTTATGTGGCCTTTCTCAAGCAGCAGAAATACATAATATATAGTTATATATGTGACCCAAGGCACCACCCACACACATCAGCCAAACTCAGTGAGAGATATGGGGAAAAACGTAATGCAATTGACTACACATACGCCAAAGTATATAGTGTATTTTCTTATTTCAGATTGCTTCATTCAAATATCCTAGTCAAAACAATATTTGGGACCTCTTTCGAATGGTTTTACATGAAAAAATGGTAAAACAGGGTATGTTTTAACCCCTTATCACTGCAGGCAGTGTTTGCCTTTCAGTCAAAGCCCAATTTTACCAATATCACTTTATATGGGTGGGGGGAGGTGTCAAATTCAAGGATTTATTTTGTGCAGATTTTCTATTTTTTAGCCATTTTTCACTGGAACCAGGA
Organism: Phyllomedusa bahiana; assembly: GCA_025379985.1. NCBI lineage: Eukaryota > Metazoa > Chordata > Amphibia > Anura > Hylidae > Phyllomedusa > Phyllomedusa bahiana. The sequence goes on from JAODAL010038279.1 coordinate 19,467, forward strand.
CTGTCCGACTCCTCAGTTTCCCAAACTGACTCCCATTCCCTCATACATGGCATGTTTAAGTGATAACTTTACTGCAGTCAAAATGGTAACATCCAGCTTTTTATCATCTTCTAGTACAATCAAGCTTAGGTAGAACAGACGCCGACAAGCAAAATGGTAATGTTTTGAACTTTTAACATTCAGGCTCCATATCTCACCATCCACTACAGCTTTGTACATGAGGCTGCCATCATTTTATGTGGCTTTAGAACTGATAGACCTGTGATGAGCCGACTTGTTGACTGATATTTTGCCTGGGCTTCCACCTCATGGCTTTTGAATTGGATGAAGACATATTTCATATTTTTCCTGCTATTATGGCCTCACATGATGCAGTTTGGCAATTTTTCTTGGCCGAGAGACGCTATCGATGAGCTGGATGATGCAGTTCCTTTTTCTTGGGAAATCTTAATGGCTGCTCCTCGATTTGAACTAGTGACTTTTGCTTGGAAATCGACCTAATAATACACGGAACTATTCGGGAATGTGAAAGCAGGTAGTAATTTGTAGTATACAAGAAAGATTTTCCCCCCGGGACTAAAACAAAACTATGTGTTACATGAAAAGAACCCGCACAACTAAGCATATGCAAATACTAAGGGTAAAATTTTTAGCTACAGATGGCCAAGATAAAAAACTAAAAAATGGGGGTAGTCTCAATTTAAAAATCGTAGGGGGAGGGAGATAGGAGCCTAAAAAGTCAAAATTCAAAACATTGTTACCATTTTGTTGTGGGTGTAAAAAATTTTATTGGGTTTATGATTTGAACCAAAAAACTTAAAAAAATTAAATGGGAGAAAAAAAAAATGTACTGAACATCATTTGTTGAGCGAGTAAAATTTTTTATGAAAATATTAAGCCCCATCTCCTCCTTATAGGGGCCTAACACTGATCCAATTATTCCAGGAAGAGAACGGCCTCTGTACACTAATTTGATTGGTGTTAGCGGTGACCACGGGGAAACCCATTCTAAAAACCAGGGGGGCAAAAGGAATGGACTCAGACAGTCAGTTTTGATAACGGTTGAACTTTTTAACTTTTTAGGCAAGAAAAAAAAATTTTGCTGGTATGGTCAATTTTTGCTATGGGGTAAAATAATTTCCCCCCTGCAGTAACCTCTCCTGCCCATGTCATCAAATTTACACTCCTCAGGGGCCCAGACCCCCCCAATTCCCTCTTGTTCTTGGCAGTGGATTGAACTGTACTAACTTTCGGTCAATTTTAACAACCCCCCCAAGCCCTATGAAACAAAGAAAACAGAAGGGCAAAGCATTTAATTAATGCAGCTATTTTTGGGGCCTTATTTTTACTAGAATACCACGAGGCACCACTTCAGGTTTTCAGACACCCCAAAAGACCTTGTGGAAACATTAAGGAATTAGGGATGAAGTAAGATTGCTACACAGATATTTCACAGATTTTTTTTTTATTTTTTTTTTTAAAAGTATTAGGAGGGGAAACTGGAAATTTTAAATTTTTTCTATCGGTTTTGCTTACAAGTCTTTCATTTCCACAAAAGCACCTCAATTTATAACATGATTTCTTACAGAAATACCCCAACTGAGGTTATAAACTGTTGCTCGAGCACACTGCAGGGCTCAGAATTAAAAGGACGACAATTTGGAGCCCAGATTCTGCCGAAATGGTTTCAGTGCTGTGTTACATTTCCAGACCCCTGGGGCCCCAAAAAGGGAAAACCACCAGAAATAACCCCAGAGAAAAACTAAACCCATCGAGTACCCCCGCTAGAGATCAATACAGGGTTTGGCAATTTTTGGGGTCATTTTTTAAAATCCCGATTGTTTAAATTGCACATGCCAGAGGCCCCACGGGAGGCAACGCATCCCCTGGGGATAAATATTACAATGTATGGTTTGCTTCTTTATGTAAATTTTAAGATGGAGAATGTTTTTAAAGGGGTTTTCTAATTGAAAACCCAAATTTTAAAAGTAACCTATAAAAACATTTTACATTTTATATAGAGAAGTCCTCCGTTCAGGACCTTCTCTTTTTTGGGTAACTGAGGGGGATGCAAAGGTTCCAGCTCTGGAAGACTTGCCCTGAATTTACCATAGTCAAAATTTGGTACTATGTTCCCCCAGCCCCATGACATGTCCTTTTTTCCCCCCGGGCGTACAATACGAGTGGACCCCAAAATTCAAAACTCTCTAGAGAGTTTTTATTCCCAAAAATTGTGCGCACGTTTTGCCGCGCATAAAGCACAATACACGCCAAAATGCGCACGCAAATACGCTTAAAAATAAGCCGTGTGAACATAGCCTTAGGATGGGCTTAGTCTTCCACAGCCCGACACATTTACTGTATTTTTTGAAAGACAGTGTAGTAAATTATAGAAAAAAAAACACGTCATTCTGCTGCTATGCCGTACGTGTCTGAGATGGAAATACTCCTCTAGTGCCTTTCATTTACAAAAGATTGTTGACTCTAATAAGCGCTTAATCACCAATTACTTATTCCGTTTACAGGAAAATCAAAAAAGGTCATCAACAAGCGACAAAAAAAGGGAATATTTACCCCGTATCCAGGGGCACTTTCATTGCGGGGGCATTTTCAGCGTTGTGAAGTTTTTCATGATCTCTCTTTAAAGGTTTTTCCCAAATTTTTTAAATTTAATTGAAAACACAAAAACACTTCCTAATTATGGAAAGTTTTACAAAGACCAGATCTAAAGGCTGAAATTTCTCCTGCCAGATGAAAGTACATTAGTGGAAAAGAAGGTTAAAACAGACATTATGCGACTAGAAACTGAATATTACGGCCCCCGTCACACACTTGTTTTTTTAAGGCTTTGTTTGGCATAAAACAAAAAAATAAAATTAAAATCATAACTGCCTCTACAATGCCATTTTTTTTTTTTAAATTAGTTTTTCAGACTTTCATTGTTTTCGTTTTTTGATTACATTTTCTTCTGTGGCATTCTTTCTATTACAACTCACATGATTAAACAAGTCCTCTCTCAATCACAGTGGCCCAGAGAGGCAGTCTAAAACCCGCCCCCGGGTTTTTCCTTTGATAAATTTTGGCACATTTTTATGCTCATCTTGCTTTCTTTAGACCAACTTTTGGTTGGCTGACTTTGTACAGCAGAATGCCTTCATATTTCTAGCGCATTTTTTGTCACAGCAGGTCGACTCATAACCACGCTCCTTTTCACAAAACTGCACCCACCTTAGGCTAAGCTAGGCTGTTCTTCAGACCCTTCACAAGAGTGGCTGAAGCGACATCCTGTGCAAAACGTGCACCACTTTTTGGAGAAACTTTTGTAATTTTAGTTGCACTAAAAGTGTCATGTCAGCTAATTGGTTAGGTAAAAAAAATAAATAAAATACGCATGGTGGCCTCACACGTCCGAGATTTATGGAAAGCCATCACTGCAGTTTGGATGCAATGGACTTGCTTCTTTTTCAGCATATAAAACATTAGGAGCCTTTAGGATATAAAGGCCACAAACTGGCTGCTGGTAGGGAGAATAAAAATGCACCCCACTTTATTTTAATCCATAGTAAATATGACAGGGAATAGAAGGCCAAACCCCCTCTAACTAAACACCTCATTTTTTAAAATAGTGAGCTATGTTAAAAAAAAAAAAAAAAACTGCACTGAAAATTCCTGTGTTCGCATACCACAAAACTAGGGTATATGCAGTAGAAATCCCACTATTTGCAAATCCATCCTAAAGATGGTATTTGCTTGCAGGAAGAGACCAGCATTGAATACTATTATATTAAATGCTTATAAAAACAATCAAAGCCAGACTGGATTTACACGTAATGAGAATCCTTACAATGTATTCCTCTCAGAGCACTGCTCACTGTAAATGCCCAGAAAGGATCAACATTAAATCTACTACTCGGATGAGATTGTGCACCCGCAAACCCATCAGATACCTGTAACTATTGTTCATTCTGGTTTCGATCTGAAGCAGATCTTTCCTCAGACTGTGTGAATTCCACCTTTTAGTTTAAAACGTTTGTTTTATTGTGGGTTTAACCCCACACCTGAAAACAAAGCACGGCATTTGGGGCCCCTAAAATAACAGGTTTTTAAAGGGGTTTTCCCTCTGCCCCATTTTTAAAATTTAGGTCGCTAGCCCCGTTCAGGCTGTGGGGGTTCAAGAGTATGACTGATAATTCACCCTGTATTCTAGCCAGCCTCTTTAAGGGACATTGGTGATGGAGGAGTTTGTCAGTAAGAAAGATAAATAAGCTCCTGTGCTGCTAAGACACAGCAGGGAGCAACCAGCAAAGAGAAGTGGTCAGTAACCCCAAAAACAAACAAGGCCAAATTTCGCTCATGGCGCTGCTATAGACTGAAACCCGGGAGGAGGGGTTTGCGAGTTGTGAAAAATATGCCAAACAACCCTCATGTTGGTAATTTTTCCAGTTTGTCATTTTTTTTTCCCCAAAACGGTAGCAGGGGGTCCGTGGTTTTTGTTGGTAAAAAAAAAAAATTAATCTCATTAAAATTTGGGCCCGATTTTAAAGATTTTTCCAAAAAACCCCCCACCCCCCATACATAAAGGGTGATGTTGTTTATCATATTTTTGCATTTGTGCTGTGGCATTTTTGCATACTGGTGTGAACTGGTACTTATTTAATATGCAGTTTTTTGTCATCCAGTTGTTCCCCTAGTGGAGGGGTGTGAGCTTCTGCTCAATTATCTACACCTGTCATATCTTTCCCAAGAAGCACAGGGGCCTGTGTTGCCTCCTACTGGGTTCAGTCTACAGTCCAGCCATTGAGCTGTAAGTATGAACTTGTTGTGTTTGACTAAAATTTAAGTCCCATTTTTCTGGGATTTTTTTTTTATCAGTAACCTAAAGAAGCTTGTGTAAATTAGCAGTTCAGAACTGCTGTAGCTTGAAAAAGGAAGCAAAATCAGAACAGCAATGTATTTGACTATCTTTATTTGCATTTCCCTACATGTTTAAAGCCAATGTTGTGAGAAAGCATCCTTTAACATATTTATAGCATATCCTTTTGCATCTATCACCAATTTATGGCATATCCGTTCCATATGCTACAAGTGTGTCAGAAGGGACTAACTCTTAGGAACACCTCTATCCTCAGTCTATACTGCTCAATGTTAGGGCAGCAGAGGATGGGGACAGTTCTTCGTTCCTTTTAGAAGAAACACACACAGCATGCAGTTTGCCTATCAGAGAGCCGATTCCAGTTTACGAGTCTAGAGTATTCATAAAGACACCGCTCCCCAGACCTCCTTCATTGAACCAATAGCCACGTGCTTCTGTACATAGAGCAGATTAGTCACAGACAGAGAGCAGACCTCGTTTTAATTTATGTGCGTGTTCTATTATGTGGTTTATTATTATTTACGGTTTCAGGTTTATGGCTTTAAGGACATGTTCACACAGTGTTTATCAATACGAAAACCGCTGCGTTTAACGTATCCAAACAGGCACCCAAAGTGTGCTGCATGTTTGGATGCCTTTTCTGTGCAGCAGTAACACGCCCTATAGTTTTAAATAGGGCGTCTGCTGCATAAAATGGATCAAGAAGTGATATGTCGATTATTTGAACGGATCCAAGAGAAGCATGTAAAACACGCGTTGGTATTCAGACGTCTGAACAGCGATGCGTATCTTACACTGAAACTAATGGAGGTCACACTGCACATTGATAGATGCGTGTTTGGGTCTGTTTTGGTTCCGATACACGGATCCAAACACACATCTAGAAAACACCGTGTGAACATCCCCCAAGTGATGACGTTCCATTCAGAGTTGGAGCAATACATGTATTATAGAAGGCCCGGCCTTCTGACTAGTGCACATGCCCAGTAGATAACTACCTGCTGGGCATGCACACTTGTCAGCAAGCTGGCCAGCAAGTCTATACTAGTCTATACTATAGTGGACCAAAACCCACCCCAAACGAAACATCACACTATACAAAGTAGTGTGACAATGTTTGGGAAGAGTGGTAAGCAGCTATACTATAGAAGTGCCAGCCTCTTGACTGGCACACATGCCCAGTAGATGGTTACCTACTGGACATACCCACTTGTCAGAAAGCCTGGACTTCGATAGTGCGCATAGGAGTTGGGGCAGGTTCACACAACTGATTTGGATCCTGATATTTCAGCATCTAAATCAGCTGCAAATAGTTGTCTGAAAAACGCTTCATATGCGGCAGGTCTCAGACCAGGATTTGATGTGGTTTTTGGGACAAACATTTTAGATGTGGTTTTCATGCCAACATTCAAATATTGTTCAAGGGCATTTTTGGGGGGCACGGATCCACATCTAAAAACGCACCATTCTTGTGGACAAGGTCTTGAAGCTCTTCATTGATTCCTATGGACGTTTTACTCATGTAAAAAAAAAAAAACCTGACATGTCACCTTTTTTTTTTTTTTAGGGCTGAAAAAGGGGCAGAAAATGCATGGAAAAACTGTCGTTTTCCATAGGGATCATAGAAACTAAACTAAGGGCATTTCTTTGTCGTTTTTGGTGCTGTTTTAGAGGCAAAATCCGTGCCAAAACAATATCCAAATCAACTGTATGAACATACCCTTAAGGCCATGTTCACACGGCTAACTGCCGGACGTAATGCAGTCCGTAATTACGCGCCAATTACGGGCTGAATCCGTCCCAGTAACTACGGTAATCCACAGTTCATAGAGAACTATGGATTACGTCTCCTCTCCCTGCTCGGCGAATACGCCGAGGGGGGAGATAATTCACATGTGAATTACCAGCGGCGTATACGCGCCGCTGGTAATGATTCTCTATGGGCCGGTGAAGTGCCGGCCCCCGCTCCCGCCCACACGGTGTAACTGCGGGGCGTAATTACGTCCCGCAGTTAACCCATGTGAACATAGCCTTAGGGGACATTCCAAATGAATCACTGTCAGCCTTAAACAGTAAATAAGGTTAAACCACATAATAAAATACACATAATATAAAAATCAATGTAACGTGTACCCAGCCTGCAGCATAAAACCGCTGGGATAAGATGCAATAAATTTACTAAATCTGTTGCATCTGTGGCTGCATATGTGACACACAATCTATGCCTTCTATGCCTAGGTTGTGAGCTATTGTAGATTCCCCCTATAATATGTATCCGCGTCTGGAGTAGGTAATGCTGACTGTGTTGGGCTGTGGGAGGCCATGCATAGTAAACTCCACCTACTTTTATAGCAGATGCCATGAATGGCGCAAAAAAACACTTTTTTTTCCCTTCCCCCATGCCGAGTAACTCCTGCTGGCCTCACTTAGTACCCGAGAGCTCACTAAAGCTCAAGTCTACTTCACGTACATTGCTTCACAGGTGAATGACCAGCTGCTGTGTGTAGGCAGCCAGTGCCACCTGGAGAAAAGCGACTGCAGCTTCTAAATTTTAATTACTGGCACCATCGGAAAAGGAAAAAAAAAGTCTATATCCACCATCAACCCTATGTTAAATAAGTCCAGTCTTGATAATCTTCAGAAGCCTTAAAGGAGTTGTCTCATTACAAGCTTTCAGCCTGCTTCAATGTGTCCGGAGCAAAGGTTTTTTCAATTCAGGGGCGTGCTTCTTGTCTGCCTCTTCTCCTCCCTCTTCCGCCTCCCCTCAGCACACAGAAAGCTCTCCTCTGTAACTTCTATACAGCAGGGGGGGGCAGGGGGTTTGCTGCCAGAGTTAACCCTGTCTGTGCCTGCCTAGGTCTGCTGCAGACGCTTGCTGATCTTCTCCACAGTCAAGAGACAGCAGAGAGAGGGCTGATCTATGAGTGTGGAGAGGTCTGTGAAGCTGTGATTGCTAATAGCAGAGCAGAGGGATGTAAGGCCATGTTCACACAGCTTAAAATGGGCCGTATTTCGGTCCGTAATTACGCGCCGAAGTGCGCAAATTACGGGCTGAAAACGGCCCATTCATTACAGTAATCCACAGTTCTCAGAGAACTATGGATTACGTCTCCTCTCCCTGTTCGGCGAATACGCCGAGGGGGGAGATAATGGACAGGTCATTTTCTAGCAGCATATACGCGCCGCTAGCAGTGATTGTCTAAGGGCCGGCGAGGTGCCGCCCCCCACTCCCTCCCCCGCCCCCACAGCGTAACTGCGGGGCGTAATTAATTCCCGCAGTTAACCCATGTGAACATAGCCTAAGTGTTCCTATACCGCCCGGTTTGCATACAAATCTCCACATCTCCAGCAAAAACGAAACCTGTCCGAACAGACACAGGGCAGCTGTGAAGTGTTACTATACTCAGGATGTGTCACTACTCAGGATGTGTCACTAATACAGCAGAGCATGAACCGTTCACATGCCCCCCTGATCTGTTCTATTAGTATGGTCACAGTTCCACAGACACATCATGATTATAGTAACACACAGGGTCACTGCTGTCACATCTATTGATCAGCCTCACCTCTGCTCTCCTCAATCTGTGTAGAGAGCAGGAGGAAGCAGGCACACACAGGGTTAATCCAGGCAGCACAGACACAGAAGCCAGAGCCCCTCCCCCTCCCTCCACTACAGAAGTATTCTGTACTCCTACCTGTATTCTGAAGGTGATGAGTAACCAGACCTGACAGCCAGTGAGATAAAGATCAACAGGTCGGCTGCTATAGAGATTTAAGAAGCTGATGTACTACTACTAACAGGGAAAGCTCAAAATCAGTAGGACATTTGTAATGAACATATATTGCAAAGCTGCTTGTTTTTTTAAAGATCTTTTAATTAAAACCCAATCATTGTAGCGAGACAACCCCTTTAACTTACCCAAGTGTGAATGATATTTACAGCTTTTACTGTAGATTTTACCATTAGTACATTAGACTGCTTTAGTGGCCGTTTAACTCCTTAACGACCGCCCGCCAGCTTTAGAAGTCTGCTGGTGCAGGTCATTCGTCTGCAGCAGCGTCTTAAGATGTTGCTGCAGACATCGGAGTTTGCGGCGCCCGGGCGCCGCAGCTCGCTAAGATGGGGGCTGTACTACACAGCCCTGATTCCAGCGCAGCTCCTGCAAGCACCAGGGAGCAGAGGAAACCTCCGCAATCTGGTGCTTTAATCCTTTAATTGCGGCAGATCATCACCGCAGCGGAATCAAAGGGTTTCCTTGATCTGTCGGGTGATTGGAACACCCGGTGACCCGACAGAGCCCGGGGAGCAGCTGCACAGTGAGCCCTGGGGACCTAGAGTGACCCCAGGGCTGTCTGTGTAACAAGCCAGTGACCAGGGCAGACTGTGTGCTGTCGTGATCACTGCCTGTGTCAAACTGACACAGATTATAATGTATTAGCATATATGAATATGCTAATACATTACTAAGTGTAAAAAAAAATAAAAAATTATATATAATTTAATAAAAAATACTTGTGCATATATTACACATGACCGTAATAACCCTGTAGAATTAATCCAACAAGTTAAGTGTGAAATGTGAATGGTGTAAAAAAAAAAAAAAAAAAAAATAACAAATTTTTTTTTTTAAAAAAAAAAAAAAAATTTTGCTATTATTTATAAGGAACTTAAACTTTTCCCCCCATAAAGTAAAACCGTCTAAAAATAAAATTAGGCCTCACCCAACGCTCATTAAAAAATGAAAAAGGAGTTACAACGTTGAAACGAAGGGAGGAAAAAACTAAAAAAATTTTGGTCATAATACTTTTCAGCCTTTTCGGTTTAAAAGGGTTAAATCCCTGAACCTGCCATTCCAATTCAGCTGATTTTTTTGCACCCTTTTGTTGCCTCTTGTAAAGCAACCCCTGAGAGGACTACCTTCAGCCTGCGGGTAGGTACGGCTGTTAAGACTTCTGAAACGGGGATGACCTGGACGTCTGCGGTATTACCGGGAAAAAAGAAAGAAATCTATTTTTAGAACCTGATAGAGATGCTCCAAAAAATCCCTTCACCCGGGCAGAAGGTTGGGGGCGTCTCTCCTTTTACATATGTAATAAATCTTAAGCGCAAGTCCCTCCAAGCATCCGAACACCACGATGCAAACCTGCATTTGTTTCATGTAAGCGAAACATCAATAATAAACCTAGTGACAGGATAAACCAAATTTAAAACCCAGTCACTCAAATCTATCAGGGCACGGGGGCCAACAGAAGGGTGGGGGGGGGGGGGGGGGGGCCCCAAACAACCCCCCAAGGGAAAGGTTACAAAAACGGGAATCTTATGGTTTGTCCCCACCGCAGCTTTTTTGGTCAGATTTACAGACGGTTTTGGGATTTGAAACCCGCCCTAAACTGTCAACCATCCTGATAGACAAAAAAAATCCTTCAGAAAAGCCCCACAAACGGATTCTCCCCGGGGAACGTTTTTTACACCGCTGGCTTTCCGAAAAACTAAAACACTTATTCTCCAACCGGGTTTCCCCAGACAGAAAATGTCGTGGTTGAGGGGGGGGTGAATCCGAAACCGTGAAGAACCTTCCCCCAAAAATAGAAACGATTTTAAAAATCCGGGAAAGGGTTCAGTATCATTTGCCTACAGCGGTGTGACCACCTTTGGGGCATGCCACAGGGCAGATTGGGGGCGCATTTGGGTCCGTATTTCGCGCCGTACATCGCTCAAATACGGGCGAAATGCGCCCCAATCATTACGGTAATCCACAGTTCTCAGAAAACTATGGATTACGCCTCCTCTCCCCAGGCGGATAATACGCCGTGGGGGGAGATAAGCAACATGTCACTTACAGCGGCAAATACTGCCACTATAAGAAAAGTCAAGCAAATTTTCCGTGTGAACATGCCTAAAAACTACCCCTGTGGAGGGCCCAAAACACGTCATACATACATACGTCCTGTCATCTTCACACAGTTTAGCATCACAATGTATATAAAGATAAAAATGCACAGCCACCCTGAAAAAATAAAAGCACCTCTCTGGATAAAGGCATTTTGCCACTTTGTAAATCCCCTTGCGCTACGGGCAGGCCTCAGTGAAGGGGGGAGATGACTGGGTTTTCAAGATGACACCAAGCATTTGGGGTGCTCTATGGGAAAATGCTCATAAAACAAGCAACCTGGGGCAACTGAGTGCTTGGGCATCCACTTGGCAAATAGATTTCAATGTAAAAAATGAAGGTTCTGCATCTGGGTAGAAATAATCTCAGGCATATATTTCCTAGGGGGAGAAAAATTTTGGAAATCGCTTTTGAAAAGACTGGGCGTTCTTTTAGATCACAGACTACAGAACGCATGCAAAGTCAATCAGCTGCCCTAGGAAGTAAATATTGGGTGTATAAAAAGGCTGGACTCCGGGGCAAGGGTGAAATTCTACCGCTTACAAAGCATGGTGCGAATCACTTAAATATGTTTTCGTTCGGGGCCACAGTTTTTAGAAGAGAGTAATGGAGCTGAGAGAGTAAAAGACGACCCCAAACTTAAAAGGGAAAAAGGGAGCATCTTATTATGAGGAGGGGTTAGAAAAATTGAACTTAGTCTTGAGAAAAGAAACCCTGGGGGGACATGATTTATATATATATAATATATAAAATATATATATATAAAAAAATTTTATTAATATATTACAACAATAACATAAAAAAATATAAATGTTCCCTGCAAAAATATGAGGAAAGTTTCATGTAAAGCCCCCCAAAAGCAAGGGGACTTTCCCCTTTAAAATAGAACTAGCTTTCTTCACTAAAAGAACTGAAAATCTGTGGAATAGCCGCCTGAGGAGCTGGTCACAGCAGGGAACTTTTAGTTTCAAAAAAGGCTTAGACCCCCTACGGGAACAAAGAATATTAAATACTTTTATATAAAACAAACCTGGGGGGGTGGTCGGGGGTTTCAAGCTTCCACCTAGCAGATTTTTTTCTTGCCTGTTTTGGGGCAAAAACCATGGTGGGGCTTGCTTAACTCCTTGTCTCCCCCCCTTCCCCCCACATTTCACCCCCCCCAAGGTTAAACTTAGGACAATGTCTTTTTTTAAACCAGTCTCTCCCCCAAATCCAAAACTAGGGGAGTGCAAAAAAATTCAAGCTCACTTGTTTGGGCTAATTTGGAAAGGCCATAGAAAAGAAGGGAGAACGGGAAAACCGAAATACCAATTTTTTACCCCCATTGGCGTCGAATTACTGTAGGCTAGGTCACACGCAGAGGACAAAAACTTAAGTTTTTTTCCCTGCCTTTTAAAAGCTGCTAACAAAAAAATCCTTTTTTTTTGGGTGCATTCGCGATTTGGCTTTTTTTTTTGTGAAAGGATGCACGCAATAGATTTGCTATGTGTTTCTGTAAAAAAAGGGGCCCCAAAAAACGGCCGCCTTTCATAACTCCAATAGTAATTTTTTGCTCTGCTTTTTTTTTGCAAAATGTTCAAAAAAACGACCCCGGGAAAAAAACCAAAAAAAATCGTTGCATGGGGACAACACAACGTTTTCTATAGAAGCAGGGACCTATTTACAGTCGTTTTTACAAAAAGAAAAATCGCTGAAAAAAATGGAACGTTTTTGTGTGCAAGTGGGAGACATAGCTACAATCCAGTCACTAACTTCCCAGAATCCTTTAGGACCATCAGATTAGCTACCCCCAAACAATAAACAACCCATTTTCCTAGATAAGAAGTACATGGTCCAATTTCCCACGGGTAGAGTTGTCTTAGCTAGGGGTTAATACTAGGATGCAGGAGTTTTTTTACAATTTTTTAGTCTATTTTATTGCGACAGCAAAAACAAAAAAAAAAAAAAAAACCCACATGGAAATACTCCGTCCGAGGCGGTTTCAGCAGTAGCATCCCAAGGAAAATTTACAAGACGCGGTAACTACCCTAACAGCTTTCGTGTGGAAGATGGACAGTCTTTTTCCAAAAAATAAATAAATTCATGAAAGGTTGTTTTTCTGTATGAGGTGGAAGGGAGGTAGAGAAGGGGGGTGGGGAACATGCATTGTAAATGCTCAGGGCTGAGGCCGTTCCGGTGATCCTTGTAAATATTATGTTCACCGTTCAGTCTTTACATAACCCATCTGCCATAACAGGCATATTGGGCGGTCCATATATAACAGCCCTGGAGCATGTACACATGAAAGCTTTTATTTTGTTTTTTTTATTGTGCCACCAACACACATAAAATAGGCTTTTGTTTTTTTTTGTCACGAAACACCCCTTTAAGAAATATATTGCTCAGCCCTGCCAAAATCTTTTGGGACTATAATATAAAAGGTCAGCCACCGCTGATTTAAAAAGCCCAAAGCAAGCATGTGAGCTAAGAAGCATCTGTACAACTACTTGAAACCATTAACTAGAAGGCAGTTATTTTTACTGATTTAAGCACAGCACAGATTTCATCAATCATCACTGTATTTACTGAAAAAAGATGACAGAAATAAATTGAGGTTTACTAAAATGCTTGGCCCATTACAGCTGCGTCATCCCCAGGTCATAATAACCCATCCCGGTGAAAGCAAAACCAAAGCATTTGACATAACCTCTCTACCGAGAAGCAAACCCTAAATCTGAACATTTATTCTATTGTTTTTTTCCATGTTATCCGAGTTTCTTTGATTAGAAGATGGCTAATGGTCCTTCACAAACCGCTCTAACGCCAGTATTCGGCAGTCCACACAGCAAGGTGAAAACTTGTCCCCAAATCACATTGCTTGACGCGCTGGCACCGCTTTTTTTTTGTCATGGTTTTTGCACAAAAAAACGGCGGGTGATTTAGTCTCCCAGCACGGCCCAGTCAACATTGGGTGCTGCGGGAATCCGAACAGCGGAATTATACAATATGTTCTAGATCTGCCAGAAACCAAAGATTCCCCTCAGTAAAAAATAAAAAAATCCATGCCCGTGTATACTACAGATTTTCCATTGAGGGCTACAAGGTTTAGTCGGATTTTCATCGTAATTCTAAATACTGAATACCGCTGAAAATCCAACCAAAAAGTCTGTGCTGTGTGGCACTCAGCCTCAGGCCATGTCATCTACACAGCACAGGATTTTGACGTTTCCTCAGCTTAATCATGTAATTATAAAATGCCGCTGAAAACCCCGACTAACTTGTGTAGCCTCAATGGAAAATCTGTAGTCTACAATGCAAGGATTTTTTACTGATAGAAATCAAAAAATCCATCAGACAGAATATAGAAAACGTTTTTTAATATGTCGCAGGAAATGACGTATGATTCCCCTCAGCCCCAATGTAACTTGGCGTAGGCAATCCCTGAAAACCGACCGGCGCGGCTTTTTTGCGCAAAAAACATGTTTGTCAGCGTTGTCCAGCAATATGAATACGCCCTTGAATCTGATAACTTTTTCACTTTTGCGGGGTTTGTTTTTGGGTATTTTCCCCACGCGTCTTGCCCTCCCCAATACACATTTTGCTTTTTTGATTTTTTGTCTGGGCCATCTGAACGGGCTGGGAGACGCAATTTTAAAAAGGGGTTTTTCCCTCAAAACAAGGATTGCTTTTTTTAAATTTAAAAAACTTGCAAAAACAATTTACTTTCCCAATATTGTCCATTAACATGCCCCTATCTATTCTGAGATTCCCCTTTTTCTGAAATGGGTTTCCATCAGCTCCTAAAGGTCGCTAAAACCTAAAAGACCTTTTTTAAAATTTTTCCCCCCTGAAGCTGCCAGCACTGGTTGCTAAAGCTCCCGACCTGGTTTCTACTGCAGCCAAAGTAGAACCATTAAACAAACCCCCCCTAATTCAAAAAAAAACCCCCAAAAAAAACCCAGGACTGAGGTAAGTTTAAAATCCATGGTAGTGAGAAAAACCCCTTTAAAAATTTAAAGGCAATGACAATCATTTGCAGACAAGACAACCGCAGTAGCGATCTCTCATGTGAACGGAGCGATCAAAGAAATGAAAACCAATTCTTGGTTTGCATCCGCAAGACGGCCCCCACAGGCGAAAAGGGCCAAACACGCAGGGGAAAGATCTCTCATGTGAACGCCCGCTGCGTGTCTGTCATTCCCCCCCCGTTTGAAAAAAAACTCCCCTGCTAATTTGTTTAGAGGGCGTCTCGGGGTCCGTTCTAAAGGGACCCAGAGAAGCATCAAAAAAAAGCTTATTTCATCCCGGAAAGGCAAAACCCGGTTTTAAACATACCCTAAAAAGCCCTTCCCAACAAACCCTTTTTTTTGTTATATTGGGAACCCAACCCCCCGACCCTCCAAAAACCGGGGGAAGGGCGTTTTTGCGGGAAAAAAAGGGCTTTAACCCGAACCCCCTGGCTTTTTAAATTCCCAATTAAGGTGAACCAAAATTAAAAAGCATAAGAAAAGGGGGGCCAAGAAACTTTGAATTGCAACCCCTTTTAAATCAGAAATTTTATAATCCTTTTTCCGAAAAGGGAAATTTTTAAAAAAACACTTTAATAAAATAAAATATATTTTAAAAAAAATGCCTGGCTTTTAACGCATGCTCCTAAATTCATTCCCCCGAATTTTACCCATATAAGGCTTTTAAACAAAAATATCCATCCAAACAACCCAAAATGAAAATTCATCGCCCGAAACACATACTTAAAAAAACTTAAAACAAAGGGGAAAAAACCCCTTTAAAGGGCTTAAGAGGGGGATTTCTTTTGTTTGAAAAAAATTTATTTTTTAAAAAAATCTAAATATTTCTCCCCTGAATTAAATTATTTCAACAAACATGAACAAAAAAAAAAATTTTTAAAAAATATAAAATATATAAAAATATATATAAATATATATTTATAATATAATATATATATAAAAAAAAATATATATTTTAAAATATAATATATATAATATAATTAAAATATAGCAATAAAAAATTTAAAAAACACAAACGATTCACAAACCAAAAATTTCCTTTGGGGTTTTGGGGTGTATTAAAGGGGTTTTCAAACACATAAAAAACGGATATCCCCTAGAAATCTGCACTTTTAAAACCTTTGCAAAATAGCACGATTTTGGGTTTCAGATTTTTTTTTCAAAATTTTTTTTTTGCATGGGGGAAGTCAAATTTGATATACAAAAATAAAAATAATAGAAAATAACCCAGGCTATGAAGCCCAGATTTTTTTCACAAAAAAAGCTGCAGATTTGGGGGGTAAAAAAGACAAAACCCTTTTTGCCCACTTACATCAATGTTTTGAAGACACATCAAAATTTCCCTGTTTTTTAAGGCAGGATCCCAAAAACCCACCATAAAGGGGCACGACCCCATTTTACATCCTAGGATTGGCAAACCCCCCACCCCCCCCGGCTGTGACTGCCTCCCCCAGCTGTGATGTTTTCATGTTTTTTTGGGTTCTTTGGGGCCACGGCCCCCCCAGATCAGGGAAAAAGTTGGGTAAAGTTCACATGGCTTCTTTAGAAAGCTTTTTTGGGGTCTAAAAATGGGGCATAAAGATTTAAAAATTCCCTATCAGAAAGGCTATCGCTGATATTGTTAACATGGGTTTTTTTCTGATGCGTCTTCAGATTCTTAAAAATTGACATGCCAAATTCCCTTTAAACCTTTAAATTTTGGAAAACTAATTTTGCAGCAGACCCCTAAAATTTTTAAAAAATAAGGGGGTGTTTTTTGCTTCCCCAAAAAAGGGATCCAAACACCAGCACACTGTGGGGACACTCTGGGTACCTTTTTCCAAACGCTTCTCAAAATCCATTTTTTTGGATTGAGAAACGCGCTTTAAAAAACCCTTTCATTATTTTTGCCGAATGTTAAATACAGAAAACCCCTTAAGTAACCTGGGGGTTATTTTTTGGGAAAAAAACAGTCCCACAATAAAAAAATGTATACAACTATCCCATCTATATATAATTTTCACACACCAAAATTAAAATTATGGGGTTTTAATTTGATTAACCCCCGTATACACCGAGTATAAGCCAGAGGCCCCGTTTATTTTTTGCAAAAAAAAAAAACTGGGAAAACCTTTTTACTAAAGTAAAAAGGTCTAGGTGGAAATGCACAGTTTAGGGGAAATTTTCAAAAAATAAAAATGGGTAACCCCAAAAAAAAATTTACACAGGTAGGTATAAAGGGCCCCGGGCCCCAAAGGAAGGTATAATGCCTCCCATAGGAAGGGTTTTAAAAAAAAAAAAAAAAAAATAAAAACAAAACCCAAAACCCCTTTTCCTTTTTACCGGGAAAATTTCTTCCCCCATGCGGCCCCGTCCCCCTTCCCCGGGACAGCGGCTTGGATGGTTCCCCAGGGATATGATAACATTAAAACACTTGGGGCCTGTGGGCCGGAATACCCCCGAAGGCCGCAAAGCAACCCTTTCCCCCCCCTTCTGGAAATTTTCAGCAGAGGCAGGGAGAAAAACTCGCCCCTTTTCTCCACAAAAAGTATTTCAAATGTAAAGTTTCTCCCCCAGAAAAAATTTTTATGCATACAGCCTGAAATAAATCTCCCCAAACCCCAGCCCCCCCCGGGGCCATGGGCAAAACAACCCGGTGGTGGGGTTTCCCTCAGTCAGTCTTTCCCCCTGCGTTCCCCAAAAGTCATCGCATAAAAGCTGAAGAGAAATTTTTTCTAACCCCCCGCCCGGGCCATGGGCAGGGCCACCTGTGGGGTGGTTAAAAAAAAAACCCTCAGTTCATTTCCACCTTCCCCCCCAATCATCGCAATTTCCAAAAAGAAAGCCCCCAAAACCCTCCCCGGGCCCTCGGCCAAACCCCGGTGCGGGTTTTTAAAAACCTCAAATTTAGCCCGTTTTGTGCCCCCAAATTTCCCTTCGCAAACACTGAAGAGATTGCCGTCATTGCCCGGAACGCCAAAGGTGACTCAAGTAAAAAGCTAAAGGGAAAAATTTTTTTCAGCACATTTTTTTGTGGGTGAAAAACCTTTAAAACCGGGGTTTATAAATTAAATTTTTTAAAAATACTGTTTTATACTAATCTATATACAAACCCTCCCCCTTAAATTGTTTTATATGTGATAAAAAGAAAGACGTCTAATAGACTAAAAAATTTCAAAAAACCCCTTAGAAAGTGGCAAATGAAAACTTTAGTAAAAAAAAAACCCGAGGTTTTGGGGGTTTTGTAAAGGGTTTTGGTTTTAAACCCCCAGCATAAATTTTAAAAATGAAAAAATTCAAAAAATTTAAAAAGAAAAATTTAAAAATCCGCTGGGAAAACCGCAGATTTTTTCCTAAAAAATGAAAACCAATTTTTTTTGAATTTTTGGGCCTGCCGCCCCAACCCCCCGTTGAAAATGAACGGGGAAACAAGAAAAAAAGGGAAAACCCCGGGTGGAAGATCTGATAAAATTTTTTTGAAAGTTTTCGATTTTTTCCCCCAAATTGGGCATTTTTATGGGAAACCCCCAAGATTGCCAAATTTTTGGCAACCTACGCTTTGTGCAGGATCTAAAGGCCCCAAGTAACATCTGGGCCCCGTTTAACGGGGCCACAATAGAAAAACCCGTACGCCCCTTTCCCTTAACAACCGTCTCATCTTTACGCCCCGGGTTTGGGCAAGGCCAACAAGGAAAATAGAAACTCCTTTCCCAATTTTTGGGATTTCCCCCCAACAAACATCCTTTTGGGTTTTAATTTAATTACCATACAAAGCTTAAAAATTCCCCAAAAAAGTTTATTTGATTTTTAAAAACTCGCTTGAAAGGGTATTTTTCCCTGGGCATTTTTTCATTAACAAAAAATTTTTTTATCATTTCTAACCCCCTCCCCTCGTGTGTAATTGGCCAAACACTTTTTTAAAGTTCATTAACTTTTCACCCCTCATCCCCCCCGCCATACTGAATGTTACATAAAAATGTTTTATATCTAAACTAAAAATTTGCTTTCCTGTGTCATCTGTTAATTCCATTGTGATTAAATTTACTGAGGTTTTAAGCCGAGATTATGAGGTAAACCCCCAACGTTTATAATCCAATAACTTTCCAATGTGCGGGAAAACGCCTTTACATCTTCAGATAAACGCAGAAAGCCACTTTCTAAAGGCAATAGAAACAATTTAACAAGTCATTGTAGGGAAAATTTTCCCCAGAACGCCAAGCATTTTTTAAATCGTTATGGGAAAAAAAAAAAATGTAACTACTTCTTTTGAAAACCGCTCAAAAATCCCCCAAAAGCAGCTTACCGTGTTTCCCCGAAAGACAAGCAGAGATTTTGTTGAATTTCCCCAAAAATAAGGGACCCCCAAAAAAAAAGACCTAGCGGAAATCATTTGAGGGTTTAAGGACCTGTGCTGGGGGGTCATGTGATGATTCACCACAGGCCGAACATCTCAGACGAGACAGTAAGAGGATAAAGGGGGAAAAAAGACAATGATACAGACACCCCCAAGACACCCCATGGGGAATGCTGGGACTTCTAGTTCTAAAGACCCCCATGTACATTTTCCATCCTTTTAGATAAGTTACTACAGCTGCCATAAAAGTTCTTTTAAAATACAGTATCCTATGGTTTGTGAACCTAAACATTAAGATATATACACACACGCTATAATTTATTCATGGAAAAATAAGACATCCCCTGTAAAAAAAAAAAAAAAAAGGACAGTGCATCTTTAGGAGCAAAAATTAATATAAGACGCTGTCTTATTTTCAGGGAAACAGGCAATTAAAGAAAATGACTGGAGACTCATTTGACCCCAAGTGATTATGAAGAGATCATCAAGCTACTTAAAGGGGTTTTACCATGATGTAAAATCTTCACTGCTGGCCGCTCAAAACAGACGGGGCCCTGTACAAAATCACCGACCACTTTATTTGGAAAAACCAGCTAGTAACGGGTTTTACCCCCTTTTGCCTTCAGAACTGCCCAATTCTTTGCATAGATTCAACAAGGTGTGGGAAACATTCCTCAAGATTTGGTCCATATTGACATATGGCATCACACAGTTTTCCGCAGATTTGTGGGCGGGACATCCATATTGGGGGAATCTCCCCTTCCACCACATCCCAAAAAAATTTCTCTATTGGATTGAATCTGGTGACTTTGGAGGCCCTTTAGTACAGTGAACCCCTTTG